>VXBN01014253.1:127504-235272 GCA_013397395.1 Sinosuthora webbiana
ATTGGGGACTTGACTGACAGCTAGTTTAATTCTACAGAGACATATCAGAAAAATAACGTTTCCACACTTGCCACATATCTAATCTCAAATACATAAAATCTATTATTCATCTCATAATGACTTGTGACAATACGTGTCACATATGAGCTATGTGTCAGATGTCCTAAGCACCTAGACTGCAGAGAAAATTGTGAATTAATGATTACTCAATTCTGAAAAGAACTAAAAAGATAATTTTTTAGAGCCTATGTTGCACAAACAGCATAGTTCTGCTTCCCCATCTCATGCTGTGGACAGAGGTTACTTCCACAATCCATGGTTATCATGACATAAAATTGCCTCTCTACAAACTGAATCTTTTCAGGCTATTGTGCTGACAGTGTAAGCAGAAAGGTTTCAAAGGTAATAAAATACTGAATCTCTATTCATGTTATCTCTTGGTCCTGACTGCTTTACAACCACATAATATATTGTACAACATAATTAACTGCTCTTACATTTCTTTCAGTATTTTATGCCCTGTTACTTCATTTGTTCTTTGAAAACATTTTTATAATTTAATTATTATAATCATTATAAAATCAGATTACGGGTTCTCACGCATCTAGAAAAGAGGCAGGTTGAAGACAATTTTTTAATTAACAATAATTAGTTGACTCTTGTATGGTGCTTTGTTGAAAGCATAAATATGGTGATTATTATATTCATATTATCATATTACCAGTGGACTAATACTGAGATTTTTTTCCTGGAGAGTGTTGAGAATTCTGACTCCAGATAATTTTTTCAAAAGAACAATTGTATAAAAAAAGAGCTAATTGGCCAAAGAGATTTTTAAGTTGCCCAAACTAGCTCCTGATATAAATACAGATCAGGACTGAAGACTAGAGACAGGAAGTATGTCTGCTTTTGAACAGAGGTAAGTGCACAAGCATCTGAATTTATCTGTGTTGGTCACAGGGTACCAACAGAAAAACCTGGTGTTTTCAGTGCCCTTGGATGCTGCAGCTTTGCCTGTTAATCCATGTCTTCTGACAAACAGGGGCTTTCAGAATACAAGCTAAAACTATTGGCAGGCCAGCAGGGATCTTCTGAATTACAGCTCTTGGGATTTAGTCTGGAACTCGTTTTTCACCTTTATAATTTTTTTTTTAATTGGATGGCGTACGTGCCCAAAGAGGTAATTATAACAGTGAAGGCTCTTTTATTAGCTGGTGTACCAACTATTTACATTACTCAAATAGAATATGGAAAATTGATAGTCCTTATTTGCCTGAGGACAGTCAAACCCACAAATCCTTGGGAAGGGTACAGCTTCTATTCTGGCAGCTGTTTTGGATGCGGATAAGACCGGCTTCTCCTCATGGAGTTATGTTTTGTCACACTAATAATTCAGAGTCCTCTGAAAGAGAAAGGGGAGCAATTGAGGTAAGTATATCAATAAACCTAAAACTATATAACTACCTTTTAGGAATTCACCAGGGAGGGAAGACAGCTGATTTGGAAAAAAAAGAGAATTTTACGAACCCATTCCTCACTATGGCACAAACACTAGCTTATGGTGAAGAGCTGAAGTGCCACCTGTGCCTGTTTTCTGTGTTGTATATGATGCTCCTTCGATAAACTGTGGTAAATATTTTCAGAGCAGGCTCATCACGTCAAGCAGATTCCTGAGCAGAAGAGGAGTTCATTGCTACTTCATCTGTGAATCCTGAAATATGGAGTGTGAGACTTGCTCTGAGTTCCCAGCGCAGCTCCTGCTGAAGCGTGGCGGAGTCAGGGGAGTGTCGGGGTGCCTGGGCTCCCTGCATGAGTATCTGCAGCAGCTCCGTGTCATCGCTGCAACGAGTCTGCTCCGGCTGTGACCCTGATGTAGAGTGAGGTCCTGGTCGTGATCTCAGGTTCATCCCAGTCTGCTCTGCATATGTTTAACAAGTCTAGCTCTGTTGGAGCTCCTCTGTGCTGTATTTGCAGTAGATCTGACGTGGCTAGCAGAGATCTACTGCATCCTGGCTGCCAGCCACCTCCTGGACTGGGAGCCCGTGATTTATAGAGCACTTGAAGCACTCCTGGGCACAACTCTAGGTGGCTCTAGGTAGCCTGATGACTTTTAATGGTGAGTATCTATCAGGCGTGCCTCTAGAGCAGGCAGTAGCTGAGCAGGGTGTTTTGAGCAAGGTTGCAAGTTTTGCTTGCAGCCTTTGAATTTGTTTCTTGGATCTGTCCTTTACTTCTTCTCAGCTAAGTTGGCACTTTATATTATAAAATGCTCTAAGGGAATCTTAGATTTTCTTTTGAGTAACAGAGGAATCTCCTGCTATTATTCTGGTAAAGCTATTGAAATGACAGTAGAACTGTGGGTGCCTAAATCACGAGTCAAGAGGTATATTTGAAACCATACCTTATATAATCATTGGACATTTTATCCAGAATACTCCTGTTTTTAAAAATATTTTCTACATTGCCTCATTTATTACACTAAAAGTTTTAATGTAATTGCATTGGTGAATGAAATTCAAAAAGCAGTTAAAATTAAATACCTTCTATCAAGGCAGTGATCACTTCAGGCTTTAAAGATATTAAGTTTAATGTTCTAATCAAAGGAAAATGGCATAAAGGTTCATATGCAATGCTATATAAGCAAAGTTTTTGATTTTTCTATGCAAAGCAATCTCTGTCCTTGTTGCACTGATTGTGGGCTGTATTTTTCAAATAGCAGCCTAATTTTCTGAATTCCTTACCTCTGTTAGGAATCTTCCATTGAAATGGTAGGATTCTTGACCCTTAGTAAAAATCTGGAGGTTTTTGTACTTTTTGTCTGCTGTCATGCCAGCTGAAGTCTCATAATTAGACACTACCATGTTGCTTAAATTTATGTGTATATGTTTCATAAATACTGTTTCATAAATACTAAGTATTATGTACCTTGCAAAATACACTTACAAATGCACTTCATGTTAATGAATTTTAATTCAGTCTGTAAGTAAAGCAGATATGAATTATTGTATTCTTTACTGTCCTGAAGTGAGATGCAGAGACAACTTTCTAAGACTTAAACGTAGTTGTTAGGTCAGCCTAATGCCTTTGATAAGCAAAATCCTTCCTTTGATATTTTCCTGAGCCATTAAAGTAGGAGCAAGGATGAACCACATATATATCTCATTTCTTGCTTTTCTGGAATGAAAACTTTGACAATATATTAAAAACAAAAGGAACTATCTCTAAAATGTGAATTGTATTCAGGGCATTAAATTGTGCCATCTTCTCCAGGCTCCAACATCTGATCCTCACTTCCTTAGGAGTTTGATTCAACACTGATATTTTCATTGAGTTGGTGCTCACAGTGTCTAGGAAGAATCAGCAGCTGCACCTACATGGCTTTTGTAGAAAAATAAGTTAGAACAGGATGGTTCAATAAAGTATTCATTACTAAAAAGGAGTTGGTTATGATGTTTTCTGCCTATGGCAGTTATCTGCATGAATATTTCATTAACACGTTTTTACAGCTATCACAGGGATTATAGGTAGCTGTTGATTAGACCTCCCGCAACACAGTGATTATGTTTCTAAAGCAGCCAGATATCTCATGCCTGTGGTGGGCAATCACTATTTCTGATTTTTATCAGCTTTCAAGAGTAATCAAGTGACAGCTACCAAGTAGTGTAGCTGCCTTGCTGACTCAGAGTTGCCTTCTATGTATTTTAATTATGTTATGATCCCACTCGCTTCTTGGGGTGCCAAAAACCCCTTTACTGAGTTCTCAATGCCTGTTTTATTAGGTATGTCAGTTCAGTTTAAGTAGTCAGACACAAAAGCCTTTTCACTTACATGCACACCAACAGGTAGTAAAGACCTTAATGATATAGATTTTAAGCTGTAGTCGGTAATGAGTGTAGAGTGCAAGAAAGGGCATAAAACTTTGTAGTAGTTAAGATTATTTTTACTTTGGGAATGTTTTAATTTCAGGAGTTTAAAAAAATCTTTTAAATTGACTTTTTTTTAATGTCAATTTAACTTTAATGTAGTGCTACATTTTTAAGTGGGAATAGAGGGGGTGGGCAGAAATGACATCTGAAGATGAAAATAAAAAGTAAATACCAATTATTTCAGTTTTATACCCATCATAAAAATATAACATAGCAGATGCTTCCATGACATCTTCTTAAAGTTGGGTGTTTATTGTGTGCATATGTTCAACATCGAACATAATAAATTTTCCTCTGTTCATCTCAAATTAAGGGAAAAGCCAAGCATCAGCAACTCTACAGACAATGACAACAGCAGGACCTAAAAAATGCAAGGAAATGCAGAATAAGATGAAGCAAGAAAACCAAAAGGGGTGAGTATAAAAGGGATACGGCAAGTTCAAACCAAATGGAGATAAGAATAAAAAGATACGCAAAATAAGTGGACAAAAATGTTAGATATTCACTGAGGAAAAAAAATTTAAGATAAAAGAAATTTTTAAATGAGGCTCACTGGGCTCCACTGTGATGGGAACAGAGCTGCTAAACAGTGACTGCCCATGACAGATAACTGATACTCACTTTCTTTCTCCCTATGCTGTCAGGAGGGAGTTGCTCATCAGTTGTTTTCATGTGCTATCAGAAGGGTTGATCCTGAAGTGACAGGATTTGCATAAGAGAGAAAAACCAGACTGATGAAGTTTTGTCTGTATACAGAGGAGGAAAATGTTTGAGAACTGCTACACAATTTGAAATGTCCATCATCTCTGCATTCAGGAGGCTCATTCCCTCCCTGTAAAAGAGACCCTGCAAGTGTTGCTGAATCCCTGAAACTTACAACCAAAATCTGACATGTAACAAAGGCACAGAGCCAGACAAACTGGTCTTATACCAGCTCCTAGCTGTGTCTAAGGCACATGGATCACTGTCATGTTAAAAATCTTGTTATAAAGCTAAGAAGGGTGCTTCAGTGCTGGCTCACAGACTGTGCACAGCACAGTGAGGTAGTTATACTACAGATGATGTCTGGGTCCAGCCTAACATCTCCACCCTCGTGCTGTGTGCTGTGCAATGTCCCTGCTTCTCCAGCTGTCAGGAAAAAACTGGTGCTGCAATGTGTTGCATGGCCAGAGTTACCCTCGCAGACAGAATTACCTCTGTGATCTGAGTGGATATAAAACCTCTACAAGGACATTAGGAGCTTGCACATGTACCTGGACATTGCTTCAGTACTCAGTTCCTTTAGGCTCTCAGAAGCACGAGTTCAGATCTCTTTAGCATAACTTAGCTTTTTGTCTTAACGTAGAATTTCACTACTCTTACTTTTAGGTACTTGCAAGAAAGAATGTCTCAGTTAGCCTTAAAAAGAGAATGGAACATATGGAACCAGGGTTTTTTAAGTGATTTTGATGGACACTTCACAACAGTCTATATTACTATTTACTCCCCAACAGGAGGAAGGCAAAGATGTGTGGGTGGATGGCAGTCAAGACTGTGGGCTTATCAGCTTGGCAGACTGCAGTATGGTGCAGTGCTACTGTGGATCACCTCAGACAGGCTCATTCACATAAAACCCAGGTTTTAGCCGTGGCAGTGTGGAGCAGAGCATCGACCCCTTTTCCTCACAGGGAAGTGCACTGGGACATTGTTGACTAAACTGGGGCAGGTGATGCATTGTGGCTGGACTGTGCTTGCCTCCAAACTGGTGTGGGAATCTTGCACTGCACTGCCAAGTGCATTGTAAAAGGCAGTATATCAGTAACAAGAGTTACTCAGTAAAGAGTAGCAGGAATGCTCAGGCAAAAAAAGGACTAATTTCACTTGAGCCAAGATTTTACCTGTGTGGACTGTTTGATTCCCCAGTAATAAGCCTCAAGAAACACAAGTGGCTCAACTGGCACACTGTTCAGTAACCTAGCAAGGACTGATGACTAAATGCATCTTGAGCATCAGATCACCCACAATCCATTTTGCACATTAGGTTGACCCTTCTGAAATAAGGTTGATGGAGCTTGGAGGATGCAGACAGCAACGCTGACAGACTTGGGATTTACTCCAGGAAGATCTAAAAGGGCTTTAGTCTGCTCTGGCATGTCAGTCTTTGACCTTATGTAGCGATAAATGAAGAGAAGGTCAACTGAAAGGAAAGAGGGACTAATTCATGATATTCAGCAGAGACCTTGAACAAATACTGTGATACTGAAATTGCTGTACTGCATTCACCCTTATTGAGAATTCTGTATTCAAAAGATAAATATATACAAGGCTTCTGGGTCTGAGTGTATTACAAGCCATTTATTTCATTCCCTTGCTAAATGTTTTAAAATAAGATTAAAGACTCTTTTTAAGATGGCTTTTTACTGAGCTGATGTATAATTCCTCTCAGGGTGTGAAGTGCCTTGATAAGCCTCTGTGACAAGGGACTTTATAAATTAGACTGTATTATATACAAACACAATATAATTTGTAATGGAGAGGTAGTTTTGTCTACTTTGCACTTCTTTTAAGATCAGATGCTTTATTCAAGCCAACCCCAATATCATAATTAGTTATTGGGACACATTCTTTTAGGAACATGAAGCTGTGCTTTTTTATTCTGTTGGTTTAAAACGACTGTCTCAAAGGTAATGTCAGAAGATTTTGACAACTAAAAATGACATGAAAAAGCAGTTAATTTTGAGATCTGCATATGATTATGACATTTTGTTTTGTGGAACATGTTTTGCTTCTTATCTGCTACCGCATCTGTTCTTCTAGTATGGGATTGGCAGAAGCAGCATGGCCAGTATGTCAGTAACACTGAGTTCTATATTTACAATTTTTATGCTGTTTTTTTTGTATATTCACAAGGTAACAGCATCTGATCTGATGAGATTTTTTCACTTCCATTTTTTGGAAGGCACTAGGTTAGTTTTTCAAGTTTAATATCTCTACAGTCCTTGGATTTCCATTTTTCAGTGGGAACCACTCCCCAAAAGAGAGAATTTAAAATTAGCTCTGTCAGCAAAATTTTGAAAAAAAAAAAATTATGTCCAAAAATTTTCCCTTTCCCTGCATAACTAATAAAGATTCCAAATTGCTTTTCCATGAATTCCATGAATTCTGGGGTCAGCATTCATCAGACTTACAGCTTCTGAAATGTCCCAGTTTGCTGTTCACTCTCCTTTGAAAATGTGTTTTAGTGGTACCTGTGAGTAATACTGAGAAAGTGATAAGAATGTATGGCTGATGACACCGTTAAAATAACTTTTTCCATTTTGTACTGGTAATGCAGATGACTGGGGGAAAAGGAGTACTTTCAGTTTACAGACTAAAGCCCAAAATCTTAATATCACCACATTGTGGGAGTACCAAGAAATTGCATTTATCTACTTTTCCACCGCAGTAAAAAGCTGACATCGAGTACTTAACCAATGGCTGCTAACATTACAAGTCTAAATAGAGGACTAATTTCTTTTTGACTTATTTTAAGGCAATAGACAGGTGGAAGATCTATTGAAGTTTATTAAAAAACTGCCAAGGTTTCAGCATTTGGTGCGTATTGAAAGAGGAGCTTTAGACACTGGCATTTCTGAGCGGAAATGTCTCTCTTCAAGATCTGCCTTCGTATTATTTGTCCCATACGAGCCATACAATAGAATTCTTAACCAGTAAGTGTGATGTGTGACATACATCATCATCATCATCATCTGGTATTTGTGAACTTAAACCTCCTCAGTGAAAACATAACAATTTGTAGTGATAGAGAGTCTTTGCTTCACAGTCCATATTCTGACCCTTCAGCTCCTCAGTCAGCACTGCAGAGAGATGTCACAGCATCATGACTGATCAGTCTTCTCTGCCTACAGCTGCTCTCCCTCTGTATACAGCCATGAAAATCACATGTTTAGGTTCTTCTTCTGCATATGGATGCAAAAGGGATAACAGCATGCTGAAATTTCAGAAGACGTTGAATGGTGAAGTTACACCAATTACAGGACTTCTGAATCTAATAGTTGATATTGTAAGATGCTGTGATGAGTGTCTGCCATGAATCTACCATTTGTATTTGGTGAGACAAGGTAATAATTTGAAGCAGGACTTGGTTATTCTTGGCCTTTTTTTAGAATTAGTTGTGATATCAAAAACTTTACAGCTGGTCCATTTACCTTTGGGTGGCAGAACTTGAGTATAGGAAAAGAAAAATGCCTATTTGCTCTTTAGGAATACTGAAGAATTTTCCACTTGCTCAGAATGCTGAAGAATGTGTCAATGTTTGGTTTTGGTAACCCATAAATGGGGAATGTTTTCCTAGCTTACTTAAAATGGAACTTATTTTGTGTTCAGATCTTGAAGCTTTGGACAGTCAGTTTAAAGCAATACTCTTCTTTCAGGTCCCACCAAGCAGATCTCACCTTTGATAGTCTGTTCTGTATATCTTTCATGCTCAGAGATCTGTGCAGAAAAGGTGAGCAGGGTAATGGAGTTAAGATCAGCCATGTAGATCTGAAAGAATAATGTTGTCTTTAACAAATGCTCTAGCCTGTTTCCATTTTTTATTTCCTGAGGAAAGAGTGTACATTTAGAAGGCCTGATTTTTTTCCAAGATGATGTATTTTCCTAAAGCCTTAGCTTGTAGATGTTGAGCTCTTGTTTGTTTAATTTAAAATGCAATAATGACAGAAACAGAAGCAAAGAGAATTAGCATACATTGATTATGCATGGTAAATAATGAACTTTAAGCACTTTGTGAATAAATGTGAGATAAATGTCACACACACAGCACTTGGTAACAAAATGAAACAATAAAGTAAGAAAAAAACACTAAATAGGAGTAAATAGAAGCAATGAAGGACATAAGGTCATAATTTAAATAATTGATTAGGGGATTCAAGGTATTCCATTTAGCATACAGAGACTCAGGTTTAATTGAGTCTCTCTTTCATGGGAAGGCTGTGAATTTAAAACGATCCCAGTGTCTTGCATTAGCAGCCTTTAAGAAACCTTAAAGAAAATAGCTTTTAAAGAAGTAGGTGGGAAAATGTCAAATAATTTTCAGGAAGACTTCCAAAATCATTTACCGAAGATTGACTGTGATAAAGACAGCCATGGTAAATGACTTAGAATATTACTCAAGCTGAATTCAACTTACACAGACCAGAGAGACTTCTGGAAGATTTCACATGTTGCAAACCCCTCTGGTTGTAGAACAGTGAAAAAACTGAATGGACATACAGGAAGGCTGCTGTGTATAATGTGTATATGCTTTCCAATTGTAAGTATCACACACTTCTGCCTTAGGAGAGTTGTAAGAAGACTGTAGGTGGATATGAGACAAGGTGTCTGCAAAGATTTTTTAAAGATTAGAAGAGGGCATTTAGTCCCTCTCTGCCCATATATATAGGAATAAGTGACCATTGCATTTGTTTTTTGCACTAACTTATAAAAGGCCAAAGAGCTAAAGAACTATTATACTGTGACTCTTTTTTTTTTTTTTTTTTTTTTTTTGTGTAAACTGTTCAAACTGAAGTCCTTACATTGGCATTGGTATTGGCTAATTAAAAACATATCTATTTATATATATGCAAAATATTAAGTAATTTTGTCTAGGCAGTCTGGCCGATACAAAACATCTGCAACTTATCTTTGCCTCTACTGTCTTGCAGCAGAGTCACATGGCTGATATTTATTAATTCTGGGATCTACTCTAGAGCCATGCACTTCTTTTTGTAGATCTGTAGTCTTTTGATATTTGATTTCCCCTCCACTGGTCACATTTGCATGTTACCACTATCATCAAAGCCCATCAGACACCAGACCATTCCTTCCTTCATGAAGCCTTATTTCAATTTCTGACTTGGTCATTCAAAATATAGATACTTCAGGCTTGATCTCATTCACAAGTTTTATAAGCACACTGAGCAGTTTAAATTGATTACATCATACAGAAATGATTAAATTTATCACATTCTAGTAATTTAAATTTGCATATGGTTATGAGTTGGGAGGAAAGGAAGTCAGAAAATTTTATGGAATTTTATTGGAGTTAAGATGTATATCATATCTATTCATTCCAAGAATACCATTTACTTAAAATTATATGAACTTTACACTGACCTCTGCAAGAAATAAAAGAAACATATCATATAATAATATTGATTATTTAAATTTTCCTTCATATATTTAAAATCATTCAAGAATAGATTTTAGTTAGTTTTTGAAATAGTAGCTTAGTGAACAATACTTTGGTAGTAATTTAAAGAAAGAATTTTTATCTGAGAGTCAGATAAATAATTTTATTAAATTATTTTTTTTTTTATTTTACTGGACATGAGGAACATGATTGATGACTGGTATAAGTACCATTAACTTTATTTTCTAGTCTGTGTGATCCCACTTGTACACACAAAACTGATTAGGTCTTCAGTGAAACAGTTTCAGTATTGTCTTTATTTTAATTTAATTTTAATATCAATAATTTAATGGAAAGTGGGTTGTGAACAACAGGTGTTGAGTCATTTTTAAGACTCATATTGAAAGCATATCGAAGTGGAAAAACAATGAAATTTTAGAGTTAAAATCAAAGAAGGTTTAGTTTTTTGATGGTAAATAATATAAGGCATAGAGCAAAAATACTAAAAATATACAAAAATACTAAAAATACTAAATCCTGTCTTTTTAAATTCATCATATTAAAACTGATAAATGCATGTTGTCACCAGCCAAATTAAGGAAAGCCTCCAGGAATCATCAGTGAAAGATACTAAAGGCAGAATAGCAAGGCTCTGGCAGTTCTGGAGAAAACTTTGCAAGGCATTCTCTTTTGTCTGTTCAGAAATTGTGGGGATTTTATAGTTTTTGAGTTGCATCAAACTTTTGAAATGCATATCTCATTTCATATTTATCCTTGTTTCAATTTGGAAACTGAACCAGAGAACCTCCAGATGAAACTTGTAATCTTATTTAATGTATTAGGTCTGTGGAACATAGGCTACAGGTTGTTCTGTTCTTCACCAGTTGGGTTGCTGCATTTCTAGGATGAAATCCCTGTAAAATCATGAGAACTCCTCCTGTACTTAATCCAAGACAAGAGGGAATTATTGATGTGATTGTTTCTCTTGACAGGCAAAAATGTCTTGTCACTTTCCTGGAAAACAAAACCAAACCAAACCAAACCAAACATCCGAAAAAGGTTTTTTTTCACTTAGCATACCAGAAAAATTTGGAGGGGGGAAGGGTGGAGGACTAGAATGGAGGAGTTTTGGTAGGAAAATATAATATGAGGTCAATTTTAGTAACAAATGGTTTCTTTATTGCAAATTAGAGGAAGAAAACTTTCCTGAATTATCTTGAACTACCTCATATGCATAATTTTTGCAGAGAGCTGTAATTCGTGAGCTCTCTATTTCAGAGTCTCCCAAGCTTTTTCTGCATAAAATCTGTTCTATGACAAAATTTGATGGGATGTCTATATCCAGTGATGCCTTTCCTATACACTAGCAGGTAATTTCTATTGCCTAAAACACCTCAAGAAAAGTGTTTTAGGGAATAGAAATCGGCAAAAGATAATGTGTTGCAAGGAGATTGATTTTAATTGTATCTAGTTATGGTGTCTATACCTTCAAAGAAAAAGACCTGCATAGTAAGATGATTAATTTTGACAAAATTAAGTAGTGTTTAATATACTAGACTTCTATGGTTCAGTGGAAGTCAAAAATTAAGCAGGAATTTTTGGTTTAAAATCCTTCAAGTAAAACAGTCCCTGTGGGTTTATTAAAGTTAAACTTAAGAGAGAGAAATATTTGAAGGCTGCAATTTCAAATTCAGTTCTGCAATAGTAATGGCTTTTCAAGTTGCAGGAAGTTTGTCAATATATGAATAGATTCTATCTACAAAAGGAATAAATTGAGGAAAAGGAATATGCTTCTGAGTACCAGAGTAGCCTTTTTTCTTCCATTAATTTTTCATAGACTTATTTCTAACTAAAGAAAGCATGGGTAGTTTTGTCACTCAAATTTTGCCTTCCACTCTGTCACATTTGGTATTTCCAAGGTAGCCTGACAAAAAGGAAAACTATACAATTTTGTAGGAATAAAATAACAACAACAATACCATGACCACCAATCATCACCAAAAGATTTGTAAATATAATGATTATGGAATCTAATTAAAGGAATTCTCAGAATTAATATTCAGCTTTTTAAATAAAGCATAGAAAGCATACATATAATACGTTCCTATTGGTAAAAATATGACTTTATGTGGCTTTTATGTCTTTTTAGAGTACTGGGGAAAAAAAAAAAAACCAACAAAACCAACCAAGAAAGATGAGCAATTGTATCCGGAGAAGATAACTGTAAATTCCAGTGATTTTGAAAAAGAACATGGTAAAAAAGGAGAAAATTGCGTGAAGAATGCTCTTATTTTGTTATTATGAGTTTACTAAAAGCTCTCTTTTTTTCCACTTTCATACCCTGGCACATCAGTGATGAAAATGTTTGAATCCTAATGCTTGGGTGTTAGATTCTTTGTTCAGTAGCCAACACAAGGTCCCTTGAAGCACTACTTGGACTGCATGACTGTACCTCAGTAGATAATTTAAAATCTAATTAATGTATACAGACATTTTAATTGCTCAAATTTACAGTTCAGCTCGTCTGAAATTTCTGGTTCAGGAGAATGTTCAGAAGAACCAGCACCCTCTCTTTATGCAGGGTGAATGAAGCAGGACTTCTCCTCAGTTGCCTAATTTGTTCTGCATCACAGCAAGTGATTTTTTTTTGTCTTGAAATGATAATTTACTTAACTTCCAAATGTTTATTTGGTCTAAAACACATATAGACACACCTGTGAATGAATGTTCTGAAATATCTGTGCAAAACCCCCTTTTGCCTGCTCCAAAAAATTCCCTGAACAACCCAACAAGGAATAGTTTGTGTGCAAAGTTTACCTGAGCAAACTGAGCAAAGACTGAAAAATATTTATGTGTTTCTTATTTGAATACATTATAAAACACTGGGCTCAATCGATTGCCTCAGGGTCAGTTTTTAATATTCTCTTCTGTAGGCTTTGCTTATGTTTATGAAAAAATAACATCTGCTGACTGCTGCTGTTTCACCAAGGATCATCCTCAAAAACTTCATTTTGAGTGATATCTAACTACAGCCAATTCTGTATTTGTGCTAATCTCTAAAGTGCACTGCAAATTCAGAGAGAACATTGTTTTGTTATCTAAAGCAACCATAAAGCTCTTAAAGGTGACCATTACAGATTGCACACCAAAATGCTTTCAGTTCCTATTTGTGTCCTTGTTCTCAGCAAAGATGTTTTCAGAAAAATAATCAATATTAGGCCCTCTAGTCTCCACCTTCTAATTATCTAATTAGGCACAGAAATGTAACACAAACCACCAGGCTTTTTTTTTTTTTTCTTTCACAGTTACTTATTTCAGCTCTTCTCCCTAAGGAGAGTTAACTTGCTCCCTAAATTTTAATTTATTAAGTGTTTCACCTGAAAGCAATCACCCTTGCAGTCAATTCCCAGAATAAAACATCTGCCTTTTCAATTCAGACAGCTTACAAATGAAGAAATACACCAGGGAGCCAGAATTATGTTCTCTTTCAGAATGTAGAGGTGTTTTACTCAGGTGGTATTCCAGCATCAGTCAACTTGTTCTGAATTATGAATAGGCTTATTATTGAACTGGGCTATGGAAAACATAATTAGCATACACATCCTCAGCTCACTTCCTAAGTTTTTCATATTTCAGATCTTCTTTATTAATTCTTTTTCCTATACTAATTGACCTTTACAAGAGCTACTTGGGATTTATAAGTCCTTTGACTGTGAGTTCTACCAGGCCTTAATTTTTTTGAAGCATGTTTAATCATTGATCATTACAATTGTGGTTTTAGTGCTATCTGAAAAATTGTATCTTAAAATTCTGTGAAGGTGAATTCTTAATAAATTACTCCTATTGACACCAGAAGGTTCCATCTCGCATTTGAATGACTTCTTAATGTTTTAAGGTAAAATTGATGCACAGGAAAAATTGTATAAAAGCAAAATAATTCAAGGAATTAACTTTCATAATATAATATGCATGAAAAAATTATATTTACACATTAAGATACATGACTGAAATTTTCTCTTATTTACAAATCAATTTATGTTTTCAATCTTTTTTTCTCCTCTGTACATGGATTGAGGAAAAACAGGCAAACACCTTACAAATACGGAAGTACATGTTTGAAGAAGAAACAATATCCAAAACAGAGAGCAATTTCTAGTAATTCTTAGTTAAACCTGCTTCCAGTATTTTCATTCAAATACACAGGGAGTGCTTTACTTAAAGCAGTACATTTACAATTTTGCCTTCTCCAGTATGGAAGGCAAACTTAAATCTTGCAAACAGGAGATAACAGTCTATATATTGAAGCCAACTGATATTGAAGCACGCTGTGATGTTAGGATGAAACCTGCAGTCTCTTCTTCTGGGAAGCAAATTCCTACAATCAGTGTCTTATCCTTACAGCAGGTTTTTACTGTTACTTTCTGTCATATTTGTGAAGTGATAGCAGCCTTAATGACTCATTCCTTTCACCTTTCACCATTTATTGTCCTTCACATAGTCAGTGATCCAGAAAGATTTTTGAAAGAAAATAGATACCAACAAGTATGAGTATTTTTTTGACTAATATAACTTGTGAAATATGACATGAAGGATTAAAATAAAAAGAAAAAAAAATCATTATCAATATTATCTGCAGCTACATATTTTCTGGGCTAGATATTATCTAGATATTATTGGTTATAGTTTTAAAAAAGAAATGACTGAAATATTTAGATGAATCCTTACCTGAGCAAAACATTCAAATTATAAAATCACACAGGTATTTCTAATCTCAACCAAAAACAATTTTTATAATATTTGCTATTTCTTACCTACACTGAAAAGCAGTATGAAATAAAATTATAATTATATAATTTTTTTACAGGTATGTGATTTTGTAAGGTAGATGAATTCCATTCTTTCAGATGATTTTAGGTCAGTTTTCCAGGGAAAAGTGAACATATTAAACTAAGTTACATGACTTTTCTCTCTCTCTTACCAAAGGAAATGTGTTGGAATTCTTCCAATCAATGGAAGACTTATGCTGACAATTTATTAGAGATTTTTTATTCATTTCTGAATCTCTCGCTTATGCAGAAGCTCTCACCAGACAGCTTGGTCCCTGGGATGATTAGAAGATGTATTCCAGATTTGTTCTGCAACTCCTGTGAACATGACCAAAACATCATGTGTATGTGTGCATGTATTCACCCTTTCTTACTTTCACACTTCCCCTCCTCACACCCTCAGATGCACATAAACACCACCTAAAACCTCCTGAAAAGGAAATTAAATGGTCAATTACAAACATCTTCTATGCATTAACTTGGTAGGATATTTTTCTCAAGTGCCATTTGTGAGCAAAACATGCTGTTCCTTCAGACTTATGCTGAGAAAGTGAGAAGATGGTGCTCAAGTTTCATGTCAGAGGGATAACCATCAGAGTTTTGGTTTTTTCTGAGCTTCCCATAATCAAAAAGCAAGATTGCTCAGTCCTGATGCAATTGCTTCTAAAAACAACACTGCAGAAACTCAGACGCACCTTTTCAACCAGTTATGAGTCACCCAGAAGCGTTTTCTACATATTTTTATTTTAGAAGCCAGCCAAATCTGTTATATTTGGTATTACCCATGATTAAGTATTGACAATAAGTAGCCAGGATGGTGTAGAATCTCTGTGTGCCAATGTATTTCCTTTACAGTGCTGCTTCATAATGCCAGATGCAACTGAGACAATGCTGCTGAGGTCCCATGCAATTTGACAGTGAAAACATTGCAAAATGTGATTTCACCCTATTAGAACATGAACAAGAAATTCACAGGATAGCTGTGCTACCCCTTCAAAAGATAATGCTATACTGAAAATTCTGAGCTTTGGATTTCAAGGCATGATGCATGGTGTCAGAACTCACTGTTGCCTGATATTAAGGACCACAATGCTTTAGCATATACAGAAGAGTAATTCTGCATGATAAATGTAAACCTGAGCTTCTACAGATCTCAGTATTATGACTTAGCTAATGACTTACTAAGCAGTAATAATATTTTGCATTGCTGGTGTTCACCAGCAAGCAGTACCTAAACCTCAATAACAACTTCATTTTACTCAGACTTTGAGGATTGAAAATGTGTTCTATTGCAATGCGAGTGAGTCTTTTACAAGTGTTTCCAAGGAAAAATGCCCTCAGGTATACAGCACAAGATGGATCACCTAGAACAGCTCATAACATTTATGACAGTCTTACAGAACTTGGATCATGGTCTCTGAATTGTATCTGTCCTCTGAACTGGTAACTTACCCATGGTGCTTTTACTGCCAGACTCTGAATCTCTATTTATGAATTTATTGAACCCATATACATATGAATAAAAAGTTTTAAGTCTTATGATAAATGAGTGTCTTTTCACAAATACATTTCTGCAATGTATGAGTGGGAAAAATATGATTTGTTATTTCATAAGGTCCCATATTGAAATTGACATGTTCCCCCCCAGATCTGAAAAGATATTTTATCACTTAGTAGTCCAATGATCTAGTAGAAGAGATAATATTTTCTCTGCCAAAAGAACATTAACATTTTTAAAATGGAGAGGACAGTGAACAGTCTAAGAGAAGCAAAAAACCTGCTTACTGAATAAGGTCTGGATCAATATTATCTGGAATTTTTTTCAGGGAGGGCAGACTAACAATATGCAGCATTTGCAGGGCTTTGGTCATATGGCTCAGATAAGCATCTATAGCTTGCCAAATGCTTGAGAAGAAGGGAAAACAGAGTTGTATCTTGGATTAAGAGTGATTTCCTTTTATTTCTGATATTTGTGTCTTTATGCATTTTTCAACTGTATTTTTGACCTAGGATTTTATAAAGAAATAAACATATTTCCTTTTAGTCTAGAAGAGCTGCAGGCTGACCTTGGCTGAACACCAGGCACCCACCAAAACTGCTCTATCATTCAACTCCACAAGTGCATACAGGAGAGAAAATGTAACCAAAGGTTCATGGGCTGAGATATGGACTGGGAGAGATCTCTCTTCAAATACTGCCACTGGCCAAACAGACTCAGCTTAGGGATAAAAACTGAATTTATTACTAACAAAATCAGAGCAGGATGATGGGAAATAAAGTGAACCTAAAAACCCTTTGCCCCACCTCTCCCTCCTTCCCAGCTCTACCTCCTCCTCCAGTGGTGCAGGGAGACAGGCAATGAAGTTTGGGCAGGAGTAAGCAGTCTCAGGCTGTTCCTACTTGGTAAGCTTGGGAAAAAAAGACTTCACTGGAGGTATACCTGGAACTAAAATGCCAACTTCATTTAACAGTAGAGTGAATGTAGGCTGTGACACAACAGTGGAGTTTCTGCAAATCTGAAGGCCCTTTTTATTGTGAGGCACTACCAAGGACTGTTTAGTCTGTCTTGACTATTCTCAAAGTGAAAGAAAATGTGGTTTAAAACAAATGCTAGGCTCATTTATCCTGAGCTGCTGCACACATCCCAGGTTTTTGCTGTGTCATCATGAGACTCACAGAGAGCTTGGACCTGTACAGGAAATGTCTTTGGTAGTCAGAAGCAGGAAAGACACAAAGTCTGAATTTTCATTAAATAATGCAATGTATCTCTGTGGGACTGGAAGTACTGAGAACAGGAATTTCCAGCCTACTACTCAGTGGTACCTGTTGGCAGCACTGAAGATTTTACAGACCTGTAAAATTGCTTACTTTAACTTGTTTGACATATATTCAGTATTGGAAATATTATTAGAGGCATATCAGATGTCTAGAGAAAAAAGGTGAGCTCTGAGGTCAGAACATCTTCCCCTTCACTTTTGTTTTAATATTATTTTCAGGTTTGGGATTTCCCTTAATAACAGAACAAAACTTCTGTTTCTCTAAATGATTTCAGAGCTGTCTTTTCTGATTCATGAGTTGTCCTTTTCTCCTCTATTCCTGTCTCCTTCCCTGGAAATTAATTGCCATGTCTGTAGTAAGAGAGTTCACAGCCTTTGTAGGGTACCATGGACGGGCTGTGGAGGCAGATCAGGGAACCCTCTTGGTGTGCAGATCCAGTCTGCTGCTGAAGCAAAGCATTTTTTTCCCTCCTGGATAGGGTGAGAAGATAATGTGTCATTCCCTCACCTTTTCCACGTGGTTAACATATCTCCTTTACTGATTCTCAGTATACATTATAAAAATATATCATTTCACCCCCCGAAGTCACTGCAATTTCATGTTGGGTGAAAAGATTCCTGTGTACTCCCTCTGAGATTCAATGCATTGTTTAAGGTGGTGCAAACATCTAAGATATCATATTGGCATGAAATGTAAACCCTTGCCCTCGTAAGTACAATAGTTTTGGTCAGTAGTGTGTCTCATCTTGATTACATAGCTTGATACTAGAATACTTTTTTTCCTGTTCAACCTACAGACGATGTCTTTGAGCACCACAGGAACAAAACTTGAGGTAGATGTTCATACTGTCTTGGGTGAAAATGGTTATACAGGCAAGATACACTACAGCAAACACACAAATTTGCTCTTAGCTCCTGATCACTTTGTTTTATTGTTGATAGTAGTAATAATTGCAGAGTTTGTAGGACTATGGCACTTAACACTCTGGCTGAACAGAACAGAACCATAGTGTTGGGTTTTGGGAAGACAGTAGATAGCTAAACTTCTGCCTGACTTCCCTCCTCCCACAAAAAGGTATCATTGCATTATCCTTCTCTCTCATAATTCTCCTTATTAGCGTTGGGGATTTTCTGCATTTAATATTTGAGAACTTCTGGCTCATGAGATACATTGTGATGTCCCTAGCTTATGAACTTCCATGCCAGTTGAAATAACTAATCTATTTATTCCAATATTCCTCTATACCTGGGTCAAGTAGTTCAGGAAATTTTCAGTGGTGACCAACAAATAATTATAGAGCAATGGAGTCACATATATAACATTCTTACCATAATCAGCAATTTACAAATTAGCTATAGATTCAGCCAAAAGATTTCTGTTTTCCTGAAATCCTTCAAACCAGAAGATCATTTCTTGGCCAAATACTGAATCTGAGTTTGAATGTTTTGTTTTTCATACCCATAATTATGGAATGTAACAATTACAATATTCATAAAGTTTTAAATTCTAAATTTTAATAATTCATAAATTCTAAATATATTGGGGGTTTTGAGGGGTTTGGTTTTCGATTTTTTTTTGGTTTTTTTTTTTTTTTTTTTTTTTTTTTCTTCTTTTTTTTTCTTCTTTCCCTTCCTTCAAAAATATTACATATTTTGTCTGATTTTTCTCTGCACGCTTTGGAGATAATTGTTTGCATTTGCAATGTGTGTGGGCATAACATCTGCCTCAGAGTGAGTTGCTGTGTTCACTACTCAACGAAGCAGTGAAGCATTTGAAATGCAGGAACATCTCTCAGACATCGTTTCTAGTTAATGATTCTTCATGCTCTGAATGTTGCAGCTCATGCATCCTGTGCCTATTCATCTTAAAATGACACACCTCACCTTATCAGTAGTCTCACTAAGAAACATACCCAACAAAAGGAGAGGAGCCTTTTGAGAAACAATAATATATCTTTGTAATTCAAAAAATAAAAAAAAAAAAGTTGAGATTATTCTCCCTGTGTTCCTCTTTAAATAACCAACATTTAACTTGGAGCTAGTCATGGCTAATCAGGCTTCATACACAGAACTCAAAATTAACAAACGTCCTGCTGCTTTTTTCTGACAATCTTTTCTGTTTGTTTTTTTTTTTTCCATATCCATCCTGGAGTCTGGAAATGAGGCAAGCATTAGCTTAGTAGGCTGAAGAGCTAAGCAGATGTGAATAAAAATCAATGATAAATGCAGTGTTCAGGACCATGGAATGAATCTAAAATGCTACATTAGCAAATTTAGGTCAAATTAAGAAAGAATTTACAACCTGCCCAAAATGAGGGTGCACATCAAAGAGGGACTTGCACTTTAAGAAAAGGACAATATATTCTTAAAAGACTGTTGGGGAACATTTTAAAGACAAGGTATTTTAATCCAAATTTTAAACAATAATATATTTGTCTTTTGGCATTTACTTGGAACTCTAGCTAGAACATTGCCTTTCCTAACTGATGTAGTCTTTCTACAGTCAAGGTTCTTACATAACAAGCTATGTTTTAGTGATTAAGATCTTTGTGTGAAACACTGTATGGTAGTCTCAAAAAGGAAAGGTGGGTAGATTTGAAGTCACCTGTGGTACTATAGAGCTTCCCAGTAGGATTTGACAAGCTTTTCTTTCTCACATCCTGAATGCAATCTAGAGTGGCTTGCATTAAATATTACCTTAAAAAAGAAAACACCTTGAAGGCTGCCATCAAGGAAAAAGGGAAAAAGAAAAGGCAGCAGGGAAACTCTTACAATAGTGAACTATGGTCTCAGTAAAAATGACTCCAATAGTTAAAAAAAAAAAAAATAAATAAAAAAATATATATATATACAGGGTCTCAGTGCTTTTTGAATCTTGAAATAGTCTATTATAATATTTACTTTGAATTACAGTTTTTCTCCGAGAATAATATGCACCACTTTATATCAACACTTTTTAGAGTAATAATAAACTTTAAAAAGAGATTGAGTAATGCAGAAATTGAAAGATTGGGATTTTTAAAACCCACTTATCTGTATCAAAGAGGATAATAATGAATTTCAAGTGGGACACAGAAAGTTCATACTAAGCTAAAACCTGAATTATATTGTTTAATAAAATAATAATTTAAATTATTTTTCCCAAGGTCATACAATGCAAAGGAACTTAAGATTTGCATGTCAGAATACTAAAGAATATTAAGAGGTACTAAGCATTAGATCTTGATTTCAAGTATTTTCAAGACTTTTCTTCCTCAATCTTCAGGCTTTTGAACTGATTTAAAAGCCAAAATGACCATTAAATATTATTCTATATTCTAATTTGCTACCAGGCTGTTCCTAAAAAAATAGTGTGGTGGGAAAAAAGCATATTAAAAGAGTACAGCATTTTGAAAATTTAAGGACAACACATAACTTACAGAAATATCGTTCTCAAACTAACAAAAATTTGAAATTTTTTGAGGCTGCTCTGGACTTATTTAGATTTCAGCTTGTTAAGGACTGATTTGATTATGACATATTATATGACAAGTAGTTCAGAAATTCCTAAAATAAAATTTCCTTAAAATACATAACTGAAAAGTAAAAGAAAACAGTTTATCTGTCTTCAGAGTAGTGGATTGATTTTCCCATTTAAAAACCGTGTTCTAGGGTGGTTTTTATTATGTGTTAGGAGACTACCCTTGTTTAACAGTGCTTATTTCAGCTAAAACAAAAGAAAAATCATTTGCATCTAATCCATTATGAATCTGAACTGGACCTTGTGGAAATCAGCTATTTAGTAAACTGGTGTGGTCTCAGGGTCAGGCCACATATGAAGGAAGAAAATGCTTCTGGCTCCAAGAAATTTTTTTTAAATTTTTTTTTTTTTTAATTTTTTAAATTTTATTTTTAACATCCTGTAAATCTTGCAGATCTGGAATAACAGCAATATGATATACTGGCAGAATTTAATTTACTTGTTGAGAATGTGAAGCTGACATATCAGATGCTGAACCACAAACAAAATAAAAAGGTAAGACTTAACAAATAACATCATAAAGCTTTATCTTAGGTCATCATATTCATGCAGTCTAAGATAGTGGCCAACACAGAAACACAGATTTATGGTGATTGTGTATTTCTATTTCTGCTTATTCAAAACTTCTTTGATGGCAATATGATTATAAATGGGTTTGCTTGGTGGGTTGCATACAATAGAGTGCATTCTACTTTCAGATGCCCATAATTATTTTAAATATATATCTACTTATAAGGAATTCAGCATTATTCAATTACACTCTTTATTATTTTCTGTCCACTGCTTTAATCAGCATTCTGGAAAAAAGCACTAAATGTTTTTGAACACCTTACTGAAAATGCAGGGAAGGATATCCCTAATTTTCATTCACTTTAAAGAGGAATGACTCAATATTTAACAATGACAAAACTGTATCAGGAAATAGTTTTGAGTATTATACTATTCTTTCTTTTCATTCATGCTTATTAATTATAAGTGAATTGAATCAAGCAATTATGCTTTAAGTTGGCATTAGCATCCAGGTTTTCAGAAAGCTTCCCAAACAGTCCAGAACAGAATATACCACTTGCTTTTCGGAGTTAAAAGCTGAACAGGAAACAAACCTTCAGCATGTTTCTAATGAAAGAGAGTGGGATTGGAAGTGTTGTAATAAAATTGCCAAAGGGAGTAAGTTCTCAAGGCAAATCAGGCACCGTTCAAATACTAAATCTTGTTTTGCATTCCAGCAAGCAGAAAAAAAGGGAGATGCAACAAAGAAAACAGACATCATCTTAGATTAGTCCAACGTAAATGAAAGAAAGAAAGCAAGCTGAAAATTGTAGAAGAGTTGATTTCACTACATGTTTATGTTAATAGGGTATTTGACTTTTGAATGCTTCATAAACCCTGTTATGTTCAATGCTATTTGAGGTAGTAAAACAGCTGGAACTCTGCCAGAAGCTTTAATTGGAATCAGCTTAGGAGGCACTGACAAGGTTTCCTAGTGTTTAGTTTCAACCTTATAATAAAAATGCAAAATTATGTGCTATGTATTTTCTCTTCTTCTTTGGTGTACGCCCATAAAGGTGAGACATAGCTGTGCTAGAAAATAGAGTATTTTTTTTCTCACATGCCTCAGACCAGTGTTTCAAGAAGGCAGTGTGAGTAGTGTTGCTTATAATGAGAGGTTTCCTCACAAAGGAGGCTGCAGAGACTCACCATAGAGTTTTCCTTTTTTGTACATCTTGGTTATTGATTAGGCCAGTGTGTCAGATGGCCACAATAACACCAGAGGTGTTATCAGTATATGACTAGGGAATGGGATCAGAGGGCATCACCAAAGAAACATCAGAGGAGCAGTCTGATTACACTCTTCATCTAACAATAAATTAGAGGGCTGCGGACCAGGGCATCTTGCCATACAGAGGGAAGAGATTATTGTTTTGTGGAGCCAGCCCTGCAGGCTTGTCCGTATGGAGAAACCTGAAAGACAAAATTTTGTCCCAGGAAACAACTGCACTGTTTGAGCCTTTGAAACTGATTAAAATCTTTGATTCAGGGCTATTAAAAAGAAGATTATTCATTCATTATCTATAGCTACAAATTAATAGATTAAAAAATCTTTCTCCCTTCAGATTGTCTGCATGATCTCTTGAAATTCTATACTTGATAAATGTAGGTCATACAGACATGTAACAAATATAGATAAATGACTTTCACCAAGGTTGTTAAGACAGGAATGAATCCCAGGATAATGTTACATTGTCAAGAGGCCAAAAGTAGTCAAGAAAGTCATGTCTGGAAAACATAGCTTTCAGAGTTTTAATAGAAAATCTTCACCTTGGGAAACTTCACAGAAAATACCACCTTCCCTGTCCATCCCCACCCCATGAAGCCATTTTTTGCAGGCTATTTAGTGTTGCTACCAAACCTCGCCACAAATGCTACTGCTGCATTCAATGCAGTTCCTCATCAACTTCAATGTTTAAACACATAAAGTGAAAGCAAGAATAAAAAATAGCAAAACCCATCTTTGTTTACTATTTGCAACTATTTTGAAATATCATGACTGAGTAGCATAAAGGTACTAACTGAGATAGAAATAATTTTTCCAGGCCAACAGAAATTTTAAAAACTTGCTCCCAGCCACAGGTTCAGGTTTTCCAAGGATCTGTAATCTCAGACACATAAAGGCTTTTGAATTCTCTGGCCTGGGGGTTTAAGGGAAAGGCAGATGATTTGACAGTTTGTCACTAGCTCAGTTCTGCAGCCCAACAAATACACTTATGGCATTACCTGTAAGAGGACACGGGTTTTGTACTGACCTAATAGTGCAGTGCTTCAGGACTTTTAGGGGCTTCCTTTGACCTGAGCTTATATTCAACTTGCGTTAGGTACCATAACAATTGTCTACCAGTCAGGTGCCTACTGCCTAAATTTGCCTTAGCTTAGTGTTTCACTTTTGCACAGCACAGTGCATAATGCTAATTAATAGAGAGTTGTAATAACTAGCAATTCTATGCAGACTGAATTCTTTATGACCCTGGAATAAAAATGGGCTGTGAGACAGCATAGGCATAGGAGGATACAGAGGCTTTAGACTGTGGAAACCCATAAATCTTCATGGTCAGTCACTGCTTACTAAAGGGATGCAACCCTGAGAGACAGGTAAATCAGTCCTAGAGTTAGAAAAAAGGACAGGAGAACAGGTATAATGGGGAATTCAGAACCAAGGAAGAAAGTGAGAGAGAGTGCATTCTAGCAGATAATGTAAAGAACTTAGTGACAAGTGCACGGAAAATTGAGAACAGAGACAACCCCAATCCATAATTGTGGATTTTTTCCGCAATCATCCTGTCAGAGCTTGGCATGCTGAGGAATCATTGTACCTCTCTCCCTGATTCATTTTGAGTAAGCCAGTGGGGCACTGGAAAGTGAACGCAGAGGAAAAGTACTTATATGTCCAAACTGTGTAGCAGTTTGATAAAGGACTTTTTTTCAGTAATAATTAGGCCATTCAGATTGTGACTTTTAGTTAAATTTCAACTTCAATAATAACTGTTCATTGTGTTTGATTAGGCTGTTAAAACTTCAATTAAACTAACAAAACATTTGACTCTGCATATAAGTTATGGCTCCTTTTTTTGCCCAGAACAGTATTTTGAAAGTATGAGAGAATACCACATGCATGCACCTTGGTTTCTCTGAAGAAGTACACAAGTCTGTGGAAAAAGGAAAATAAAGGCTGTATTTGAAAACTGGTAAGAACATATGGCTATGTATTTATCATACCATTGACATTAAAGATCATCCACTGGCTATCCCAGCTGCTGTTCAGTACAATCTCATACTTGCTATGATTGATAATTTTACATGTTTATTTGTTTCTCAGGAATCTCACTCTGCAAGAAAATAAAGGGAAAGTAAAGCGATAAAATACTCCCATCTCCTCCAAAGTTAGACAAGAATTAGTCCCAGTAGTCTTTCTTTTACCAAAATTCTGTTCTGAAGGATTACTGAAACTCCACAAAATGAAAGAAAAAAGATTTAGGTTTCTCTTTGCAGTTTCCAACAGATGTGCTGACAGACTCTCATGGTAAAAAATGCTCACCAGCCCTTGTGCTCCGTGCATGAGGTTGGTAAGCAAGCAGCAACCAGAAGCTAGGGTTTGATTATGTTCTGTTTGCCTTGTTTGGTGCAGACTTTTTGCTTTCCTTTCCAAAAGGGCAGTTAAGAGTAACTGATATAGCTGGGTCCATTGATTTTTGTTCTAGAATTCTCTGTAGAGCACATGGAAGCAATCTGCTGTGCTCAGCATCTGTCTGATGGAGTTTAGTATTTTTCCATGGGTATAGTCATATCTAATTCAGGAACACCTTCCTTAACATCAGGTAGAAACAGGAAGACATTGTTCTCGTCAGTGTCTAATTCCATATTACATCACTTCATTTTCAGACTCTGCAAAGATAAATGTTATTCATACACTTTTATCTGCAATGCTATAACTGCATTACAATGGGAATGAAATTTCCCTTCTTTAGGTGGCAGAAATGATTTTAAAGACAAGAAAGGGTTTAATTGATGACCTAAAATCATCCTCCTGTTTCAGAGAAAAAAAGCTGAAGAGTGCTGTCCAGCTGAGCAGCTGACAAGAGATAAGCAAAAGTCGAACATCTAGCAACTGTAAGATTATCAAAAGCTGAACATCTAGTATCTACCAGTAGATAGCAGACAAGGTTGAACAATAGGAACTGAATGAAGGGGAATAGAGCAGAAAAGAAATTAGAGAACAGGTTTTGCACAAGTGCAGAGGAATACATCTGAAAGGTGCTGCAAAACTAGATAAAACACAATTTAAACTCTGCATAGCTTGTATCTGCCTATTCTCTTTTTTTAAGGAAAGGTAATGCAACTCCTAAGTATTTCCCCTCCCTTGATATTCTCAGAGTGTCAGGTGCACTAAATGAAGCATATTTGAATGGTGGTAAATCATCAGCAGGCACTACGTCCTCTGGTCAGGATAGGGTTGATTTTTGCAGCAGCCAGGAGGGGTGTGGCCGGGGCCCTGTGGTTATTCTGCAGTACTTCATGCCATGCAGAATAGACAGAGGGGTTGTGTCCCTTCCAGTGTGGGTTGGTGGCAGACTGTGTGGTCGTGTGGTGACAGGTTCCTCATGGGGAGGAGCATTTGTGTGCTAGTTGTTTACCTTTTACACTCTGTGATTAATATTGTTTCTACTGTTCATTTTCTTATTTCATTCCTGTTTCTAGTAAATTGCTCCTATTACAACCCATGATCTATTTTGTGCCTCCAGTTCTCCTCTCCATCTCGCTGCAGGGGAAGGGGTGTGGGAAGGAGATGAGAGAACAGCACACAGCCTGGTGTATTCCTGTGGGAGCAGTAAATTGGGGAACGCCATTCCTACCATGGCACGCTATAATACCCATCAATGGAAACACATTTAAGGGAAGCAAAAGTTTGTGAAAATGGAAAAAAATATGATTCCTTCATTTATTTCAGATTTGAGTGCTATTTATAGTTAGCTTTCTTCATCAAAATAGTTTTGAAAGTTCATTGTATGCGTCTATTTTAAGTTCACCTATTAAGAACCTTATTTTTGCCCCTCTCCAGACAGGTAGGTTACACAATGCACACCCATGGTCTGATATGTCCATCATACAAAGCAGTCAAATCAAGTTGTCCATCTGATGATCAAGATTAATTTGTCATATGAGCATTGATGATCTGTGTCTGTGACACTGCAAGTGTTTTTGTGACACTTACTGTGTTTACTCTGTTGCTGTTGATTACCCATGGCTCTTTTGAGGCCAGAATATCAGGACCATTATTTTGACATATCTTTGACTCCAGCCGAAGGTTTTTTGCTTCCTCTGACTCACAAAACTCTAAAAGGAAGGCTATATTATTTGGACAACCCAGCTGTAGCTATTTCAGCCTGTGTGCTAGGCTGTACTGTCTCATACAAGAATGACCTTCTTTACTAATTTGGATCATGAGCATGGTGAGGCATCTTGATACAACCTTCCATTCAGCCACTTTGCACGTACCATGCACAAGAAAAGCCAACTCATTCTTTCTTCTTAAATCAATCCCATTATGTCTAAACTGATCCCTTTTTATGCAAATAAAAAAGGAGTTCTAACATTTCTAAAGGTACTAAATATTTGAGTAGGTGATATCTTTTACAAATATTAAAATGTGGTAAATTGGTCATGCAGCCGATGTATGAGCATTTGACCTTTCTGCCATGCCCTGCAAAGTACAATTCTCTAAACTGCACTTCAGCTTCTGAGAAATGTCATAGGGAATTTTTCATAGAGCCGAGGTTTTCCTTACCAAACTCTACTTCCCATACTGAAAAGCTGACTGTTAGCAAGATATTCCTTATTTCTATTCAAAACGTGCCTTTAAAATATTCTGACTACAAGAATAGTTATTCCTATGACTAGGAAAGGAGCTGTATGTGTGACCATGTGTATGACAGAAATCTGATTGCTCCCAGCATCCAGCATGTGTTGGGTATATGTATTTTAAGCTATGAGGCTATGTCATACTAAAAATAATCAGAAATGTAGAAACTATAACTTGCCACAGGATTTATTTTGCTAAACAAGCACATTTAAAATTACTCAAGGCGTACTTCAAAAGAATTTCTATATTTAAAATGAGTTCATGTTCTCAAGTGTGTATGTGTGTGGGCAGTATAGTTTAGAGACTGATACATTTTGTGACATGTAAGTTACAGGAAGGGGTTTCAATGTACCATTTCATATATCACATAGTGCTGTACATCATTTATGAGCTGGACAATCTAATTGCCAGTTCATCACTTCCAGCAGGATGAGGCAGGAAACTGCTGCCAGCTGTTGATATTCTGCCTTTGCTTTGAAACTCTGTGCAGAGGTAACAGCAAGAAGAAAAACTGCTTGCAGTGGGAGTTTTGGGGATCAAAAGGTGATCTCTAGTCCTAAAATCTGTGACAGATTAGGAATTGATGTTGTCCGAGTGAACATGTTACAGCAGGCTGGTTAAATAAAGGAATGTAGGTTACTGAGGTAAAGCCCACAATAGCAATTTTTGTTTCTGCTTTACAGATCAATTTTGATCTGCTTTACAGATTTTTTGATCTGCTTTACAGATCAATTTTGTGACAGCATTGGTGTGCCAGAGCTCACACCTCAAACATTAAACAAATTCTTGAGGAGTTTATTCCCCATACAATAGAAATTTTTCAGTCTGTGGTGTGATATACACTAAACCTGAGATCATCTCCCTGAATTATCACAAGCTGCAAATAGGTAGATGAGGTTGCATATTATCTTCTTTTTACACAGGAAATAATCTTTCTTAAGTAGAGAATTATAATGCTGCTCTTTCAGAAGAATGAGGAAAGTAAAGCAGATAGGATAGCTCTGTGTAAAAAGGAGCAGATGTGAACTGCTGGTCCTGATTCTCTTTAATCAATTAAAAAAAAAAAAAAGGTTCTGATAGACAGGAACAAGTCTAAAACAAAGACTTTTCAGGATGGAAATATTATTGCTATTTCCTTGTCTGTACATAAAGTGCAATGAAACCAGAAAACAAAGTTGACTCTGTGTATCAGCAAGGATTTCCTATATTATAGGGGAACCATGAAAGAGGATTTAAAAGCCAATCTTTCTTTCTCCCTCTTATCACAGGGGTTGCAGAGGCACACTATTTTCCTTTTTTGTCCAGTTCTGCAGGCCCTTTGCATTCTGGATGGCAGAGGTGTAAATACAAGTCACTTAAACCTGTGTCATCTTTCAAAGTTGCCAGACACTGTTCTTTTCATTATGGTTACACACTGCTCACAAACCCTTTTGTTTGGTTTCTTTGTAATTTTCTTTAGTGTGCCAAAAGAACGTAAAAATAATTCATATTGCAGCAGAACTGAGCTATTTAAAAACGGTCCATATTTATCAGTAATATGAATAGGCAATTTTAGTACAGCCACCTGATGCTAGGATTTTCAAAACAGTGTGGAGCATAATTCCTTTAGACTGCCTACAAAATCCCAGCCTGGGTTCCTAGCAGCATATAGAATATATCAAGAATACAGATATGTCAGGAGCTTCTCATAATTATATAAAGGCTTGATAAAGCATTTTGTTTAATCCCAAGAATTGGTTTAAATGGTACACAGACTTTGCAAGGCATGAATTGCACTCAGAAACTAAAGGAGGTTTTTTCCACAATAATTTTCCTTCTTGGAAAGGAGGTCTTTTGTGCAGAACGAAACTTACTGCATACATCTCCGTTTTGTGTATCTTCCATAAACTTCAGAAAACCTTCTCCTGAAATAATCTTATCTCTTCAAAAAGTAATTGTTATAGCCCTCTGCTGGAGTAGAATTATCTAACTTTTCTCATCAAATCTCATTATTTTAACAGATAGAGCACTGTCTAATTGTCTCCACACTAAGAACCCCGGCTAATCAAACAGTTTAAAAACACTTGGCTGATTCTTTGATAAAGACTGAAAGAATCAGCAAATCTTTGGGAGAAGTCAGCAGGTATAACCAGTATGCCTTATTTTTCAGGTTTCTTTTGAGACTTTTCCTTATCCTTCGGGCACGTTGATTTTATGAGCATCCATGTGTGTGCCAAGTTATTTTGATCAACATTTATCAGGGTGAGAACAAAGATATAAAACTACATGAAAATTTACAAAAAGGTTATGTTGTAGAATACCTGTTACTTGAACTCAAGATGTCCTTGACATTTAGATTCAGTACTCTTTCAAGATATTAGAGGCAGGATTCCCAGGGAGTCCTATGTTCTACAGTGCAGGCACAAAACTACAAATCTACAGCTGTGGGGTAGGAGTTAGCTGGCACCCAGGGACTCACCACACTGACAGTGGGGTCTGGTCTGGTTGCCAGGGATTTTCCATGATTTGTGACAGTTTTGCTAATCATTTGCTCCCAAATCATTTGCTATTCAGCTGACATAAAACCCAGCTTAAACCTGGAGTATCCTTGTATAGGTCTGTCCCAGAAGCTAAAGACTTTCAGACTCCTTTCTCAAACAAAGTCAGAAACATGTTATTTCTCATTAGGATGGATTTTATAGCTCCAGGCAGTGCTCTGGTTTACTTCAGAGCAGCAGGTAGGTGACTGGCAACAGCTGCAGGAAACTCATGCTCTGTGTGAATAAAAAAAGGTCAAATATCTTAGCCCAATTTCCTCTGCTATAAACCAGAAATCTTATTACCAACTTACACACTTCTATTAAAACTCTGTGATCCTTGGATGAAAATCTCTGCATATTATTACACTATCTTTGTTCCATTCACTATGTCAAGGCCTGAGTTGAGCCCAGAAGCATGCTTCCTTAAACACTGCCAATTGCACAGTGTCTGGCACTCCTGAATTAATTCAGAATTTCTGTTTTTAAAACTAATTCCTCTCCACACTCATTAAAAAAATCCAAAAAATAAAACAAACAAAAGCCCCACCAGGCAGGCAAAAGCCTTAGTACAAAAAATGGCAAATACTTTTGGATGTAGTGCTAATCAAATTTTACCTTTTGGATTTTACGACTGAAGAACTTAATCTAAGAAAGAAACCCTGAGGAGACATGTGGGTGACTATTGCACTGGGTTTTTTGTCCTGCCACATAAGTTTAAGGAAAGCTCCATTTATTGTATTCTCCTTGTTGAACCTGCTAAATAGAAACAGTCTATTAAGGGAATAAATCTAACAAAATTATAATGTGTTACCAGGGTTTCCTCTAAAGATGTATTTTTTCTTTTTAGCAAGCTTATCCTGAAGCTCTTTTGTCAACCTATTGTCACTGTTCAGCTTCACAACCTCATTTGGTAGGGCTTGTCCAATACTTTCACTTTATAATGATTTTTAAATTGAGGAAAGTTTTTAGTTCAATCTTAAAATCATAACCATCCAGTGCTTCATTATTATCAGTATACCTCATCCTCACAATGGCCTTGTGAAACAGACAAATAATCTGCACCTATATTAAGGATGGGAAGGACAAGGGCACACACACAATATACGTGGACCATTTCCAAGACTGCTAACTTAGCACTGATTTAATTGTACCCTAACAAGAAACACCATGTAGAGCTAATTGGTTGGTCCCAGTGCAGGTACTTTGAGTTGCAGAAAGTCATTCTGTTACCCATCATATGGTTATCTAGTATGAAAGATCCAGATTTCTTACATTATTTGGATCCTGAATTTAATTGGAGCTGTCTTAATTCTAAGCTGTGACATAGACACACTTTGAAATGTGAAAAAGAAAGACTTAGCTCCACAAAAGATTATAAAACCTATGACTGTTAAAGTGGAAGTTAGGCACTGACAACCCTGTGAGAATCAGGGTCTTTCTGATCTAATCATGGTCCTAAAGGCCAAGCAGGGAACTGGTTTTCACCATCGATTCCTGAGGTTATTGCTGCTGTCAACACCTAAAAGAGGTTTTCCATCCAAGCTGCTTTTGGCAGAAGAATCTATCAATCAAAAGTTTCTGACTTTGTTTGAGAAAGAAGTCTGAAAGCCTACATGCTTTTGAAACTCTCTGATTTGACTGTTCCTGCTGCAGCTGAAAGCATCCCTAGGAATGTCTCATACCATGGCCACTAGTTGAAGAAAGCTTGCCCATCTTTCCTGACATCAGGCATGGGCCGATTTGGTAGCACTGCATGGAGAAGAATGTTTGATTTGAACATTTCTGCAAGTGGGTACAAACCAGCCAGCTGGAACGGTAAAAAACCTGAACACACAGTTTTGCAGGGTCCACCCTCAAAATGTACTTTTATGGAACAGCAGCAGAGCAAAGAATAGAGCCTAAAATAATAATACACCTCCCTGGCCCACAAACCCCAAAGTATATTAGCTTTGATTTTTTTGTTAAATTCAGACCCATTTTTTCTGGTCTTCTTCCTTCTCCAAAGCAACATTTCCCTTATTGCAGTGAAACAAAACAAAATAAAGATTACTAAGAAATGAATGGCAAAAAAATTCCTTTTAGAAAAATTGTTTTCTATCTCTTGATATAATTTTTCCACATGATCTGGATTTGGTAAGACTGCCAGAGGAATGACCTTGTTCAGTACTTCAGTTTATGTTTCCATCTTCAAGAATTTGAGGTGGCTTATGAGCCAGGAAATGTAAAATACAAGAATACATCTTAAAGCAAATACATTTTATTTATGGAATAAAGAGAAAATTGCAGTTTCTTCTATGGCAGAAGCCCTAAGTTATAAGAGTATAATAAAATCAAACCTGAAATTTCCAGTTTTATGTTATATTTTTCTTGTCAGAAGTAAACCTAATAAGAACTGCCTTTAGTAGAAGGCATCTAAAAGAAAAGCAAATGAAAGGGGAAAATAAGTGAGGGGTTTTATTTATTTATTTGTTTATTTATTTAGTGTTGCTGTGAAGACTTTCATTATTCACATTGTTTTATTGGGGACAAAAATGCTTTTCAGTGCAGCTAGGGAAAAGTGCCTTCCATACCTGCTCTTTAAGTTCAGTTCAGTGCATTCAAAGCCAGAGCACAGGAAACCATGCAGACCTTCTTCCACAAAACTTGAATTCAGAAGTATTTTTCTAAGGTGTTAGGGGAAACACGGAGTGCATGTAGTGAGTTGAATCTCAGTATTCCTTTGCTGCCTATTTTTCCTAAAAAAACATTACTTCTTGGGGAAATCTCTGATATAGAGTGAAAACCTTTTAAAATTACTACTCAGAAAATCAAGACTTGGGCTAAAGTCAAGACTTGGTTGACCATCATAGCTATATATCTAACTTCAAGCAAGGTAAAGGGGTCCTTGACAATGCATGCGTATGCACCTTTCTGTATGGGGTCATACATATCCCAGCCAAATTTGTACTTTTGGATAGATACCTCTCATGATAAGTTTTCTATTGCAAGATCTGCAATATGCTTTTGGAATAATGTGATAAAAAGCATTCATGTGCCATAAGACAGATTGTATCCATTGAAAAATGCATTGTCTGTGATCGTTTTTAAAAGGACAAAAATATTTCTGCTTCCTCTAAATATTGTTTTATGGAAATGGTAAGAATAAAACCCATTCAACTTTTATTGATGCTCCTGGCCTTGGTGTCTCTCCCCAGTCCACCATGTATTAGCCAAAGTATTGAATATTTTCTGGTTTTGTTTTTTATAAATGTAAGATGTCATTTTTTAGTCTTAAAGCCAGCATTTACATTTTGGTTTGTGCTACTTTCAGCAGAAAATTGGGATGATTAGCATACCTCCAGAGTAACATATCTTTTTTTCACTAATTATAACTTTTTCGTAGCAATCCTGTTACAGAAACATAAAGGATAGGATCATTTTAGCATAGTATATGCAGTGATTTTAAAAAATTTTTAAGCTAAACTGTAATTAAATTCCAGATAAATATAATATATTGGCAAATAGTAGGCCTTGACAGATAAAATTCTAATTTATATAATTCACTACAGAAGGCTAGTTAAATTGCCAGAAAAGAAGAAACAGGACACTAGAAATGAAGACTTTAAATCAACCTGCTAAAGCCATGCTACCAAGTATCTCATTTCTAAACTATATGAAAGATTGAAAGCTGACTGGTCAGAAACATATGTGAACAAAATAAGAAGGAAGATTTTGTGCAAATCACATTATTAAATAAGGCAGTGTTCAATAAAGAAGACATGCATTTGAAGGAGTTGAAAGCTTTTAAGTGATTTAATAGCCCTGCCTGGTATAGACAGAGGGGAAATGGTTGGGCTTTATGCTTTGGTGTGAAGCAAAATATGACATGAGTGTTTGGCAGGCGTCACACTTCCTTTGACCAGCAATATTTCACTGTCACTTAAGCAATGTCTTTCCACTGAGAGGCAAAGCTTGAGTCCTGACTCCCTTCAAGTTAATGCTATCAGTTCTCGGGAAGAGAGGCTTTCATATGCTGCCAGCCCCAGTGTGGGTATTCATCTTCCAGTCATCTAAGTGTTTTCATCTCTGTCAGATGTGTGAGGTATTCTTAAGATGCCGGCAGATCTAATGTTGCAGAAATGCCCAGTGCTCTGTCAGGACTGAAGTTAATTTGTGTTTCAACAGCTTCTCACTGAGGTGATAGTTCTGAGGAAAAATTATATACCAACGTCTCTTACTCTTTCCTTGCTTTGTTTTGTAGCAGTAATGACTATGCTCCCTGGGGTGGATCTGACAAAAGAGCTAAGGGAGCTAGAGCTGTGGGATGAAGCAATAAGCACACTGTTGTGCAGTGAGGGAGGAAGCATCTGTCCTATGACAGCTGATCCTGGCCCTGCATCACCCACTGGATGAAGTTATCTTTGTGAATATTTTATCAGATTCATAAGGGACATGACAATATAAGCATGAAGCCAATACAGGATTTTTTTTTTGTTTGTTTTGTTCCCACAAGAATATGTAAAACAGACATAGGGAAAAAAAGTAGTTTCTTAGCAGTGTTTGAGTCTTGTTTTAAATGTGAAAAACAACCAAAGCCAGAATTGAGAAAAAAAAAAAAAAAAAAGAGAAATAGCTATTGCAATATTTTAATCTCTATTAAAACCTATCACATCTACTATGTCAATGAAATTCTTGATGCAATCTAATTTAAGCATAAGTCTTTCAGTGTATTGATATGCAAAAGGTTTCTAAACGTGTACATTTGTGATCATATACACTGAAAATCTCTTTCCCTGTTTTTCTCAGAATCACAGAATCAATTAAATTGGAAAAGATCTCCAAGATCATTGTGGAGTCCAATCTTTGATCAATTGCCATATCAACTAGACCAGAGCACTGAGCGCCACATCCAATCCTTCTTCCCTTAAACACCTTCAGGAGCTGTGACTCCACCATCTCCCTGGGCAGTCCCATCCAATGCTTTCTTGACAGCCCTTTCTGTGAAGAAATTTATCCTAATGTCCAGCCTGAACCTTTCCTGGCATGGCTTGAGGTCATATCCTTTTGTCCTGTTACCTAGGACAAGAGGCCCCTACCTTGCTAAAAACTCATTTCAGGTAGTTGTAGAAAGTGAAAAAGGTCACTCCTGAGCCTGCTCTTCTCGAGGCTAATCAACCCCAGATCCCTCAGTTGTTTCTCACAGGACTTACCCTGTAGATACCTTCCTACCAGATCAACTTGAGATTATAAATGTGAAATTTCTTTCCCAAAATAGTTTTGTCATACTAGAAATTAACTTCTGCAAGTCACAGATGTAATATAAAGTGTATCTTACATTTTTCTGACATGCATACTAGAGCTCTGGAAAAGTAGAAGACTGCCACACTAGAAAATTAATTTCTTGATATGACCTTCTTGTAAAGTTAAGACAGTTCTTTAACTCATTTCCAATATCTTCTAGTCATCCCACCTTACTTTGTGCTGAGGGATCTGGCTACATTTTCAGAGTAGTTTATAGATGGACTTTTAAGTGCAAATGATTTGATGCTGGAACTGTGTGTTTGTCATCCCTGGTAAAGTGGATGATCAAAGATTTCAGCTTAAAGGTGATACTGCAACAGAGGACTGTACAAATAATAAATGATAATAATTAATCAGAACAGTCTGAGCATGAAAAGTAGCACTACACAGCTCTCCCAGGTACCTCTTCCTGACTTGAAGAGTTCACCTTGAGGATGAATTGCAAGCTCATTCTCCATGCCCATGAAATTTCCAGTCTCTCTGAGAGGCTCTATTAGCAGCAACTGTGTTTGTAATTTGTAGACATGTCAGTCAACTAATTTCATATAGACCACTGAACAATTATTAGAATGCAACAATTTGGATTTTTACTGACCCAGGCTGAATTTCAGCTGGTAATTTACATCTGAAAGACTCCATATGGTATTACAAAGTCCCTGAGCCTGCAGTTTCCAACTGTTCATTTAATTCAGGTATGCTTATTAGTTTTAACACATTCACACAGTCTACACAACTTAGTTTGTAGATCTGCATGGATAAATGCCATTGACTTGCTAATGCATTTGGAAAGCATATTTTGCTAAATTAATTTGTGTGGGTCTAGGACATTAATCAAATATGGTAGTAATTCCAGAGCACTCAATTTCTTTCCTCTTTTTGTTGTTCTGTGTTTTCAGAGTGGGGGCTTCAATTCTCTGCCTCTGGATATGTTGCACAGAATCATGGAATTCTTGGGGTTGGAAGGGATCTCTGGATATAATCTAGTCCACCCCTTTTCTAAATCAGGTTTGCCTGGAGCAGGTTGCACCTAGGTGGGTTATGAATATGTCCAGAGCAAGGGACTCCACAACCTCTGGGTTGCCTGTTCCCATCCTGTGTCACCCTCAAAGTGTCCACCCTTCATGTGATTCAGTTTGTGACCATTGCCCTTTGTCCTGTTGGTGGTCTGAACTGAAAAGAGCCTATTGGGGTACACAGGACAGAGAGAACTACAGATTTAATTAGCATAACCAGTTTGATAACCCAGATGCCTTGGCAAGAACAAACAGAGATTTGAAGATTACAAGAAGATTGCATCAAGATTGGCAACAGGAAAAGAAGATTGGATCAATTTCTGCAAGCAAGAGATGTTGCAAAACGCGTAAGTTTGTTTATGTGATGTTTAACCAAATAATTGTAGTAAAAAATTACTAGCCTTCCTAGAATTATATATAAAGATTTGTAGCACACAGTAAAAAATTAATTCTGACAACTGTTATGAATAAAACTTAGTGTCCCAACCCCAGTTCAAACCCCTTGGTTTATGTGCCCAGTTCAAACCCCCTCGGTTTATGCACTCACCAGTTCCGGGTCCGACCACGATCAAAAACCCCCTCGGTTCAGTTCCGGGTCCGACCCCGATCAAAAACCCCCTCGGTTCATGCACTCACCAGTTCCGGTTCCAACCCCGGTCAAAACCCCCTTGGTTTATATCCTTGCCTGTTCTTGTTCTGACCCCAGTTCAGGCCTGAGTTGATGCACTTACTTTTTTCCCCAAAAGTTCATTGTTAAAGGATGTTCACTTGTTTTATATGTGTTATTCCCCCCCCCCACCTTTAGCACTTTGTACCCCTTTTGCCCTTCCAATCCCGTCGGGTAATCCAGCCGCTGCTCCCCAGAACAGACTTCCGGATCCCCCATAGGACCTCGCGCATATCTGCATATTAAAAATCATACCATCGCCTAGGGAGAAACAACCCTAAACAACGAGCCACGCCAAAAAGGACAAGAGACCCCTACACTACGGGGGTAACAAGGACCTCAGGAGGCCAAATATGCCAGTTTCAGCCCTACAACTGGGTTGCTGTGACTTGAATCGCACCCAAGCCAGAGGAACCCCCTAGACTATTGAGCCAACGTCAGGTTTCTGGACGATCCATGCGAGGATAGAGGCTCCAGCCCTGCCGGTGACAACAGGTCTGCGTGATCCTCCTCCTGGACGTCGACTATTGGGAGCAGCGGCGGTGGCGCGCATCCTGAGCTCCCATCTCTAGGCCCTTCTCTAATAAAGGCATCAAAAGGGAGCAGAAGGTCTCCTGGCCCTTTATTTATATCAACAACCAGTCAGTCTTCCTGTCTCTCAATCACTGATAAGAGCCCATCCCAATTCTCTTGACATCTGCTCTTAAGAGGTTCGTGTGCATTGATAATATCCTCCGTTTGCATTGATAAGCCATCTCTTCAGGTTAAACAACCCCACCTCCTCAGTCTGTCCTCATAAGAGAGTTGACCCAGCCCCCTGGTCATCCTTGTAGCCCTCCACTGGACTTGCTACATGTCTTTATTGTACTGAGGAACCCAGAACGGGACACAGCACTCCAGATTTGGTTTCACCAGGGCTGAGTGAAGGGGCCAGATCACCTCCTGTGACATGATAGCAGTACTCTGTGTAGTTCAGGATACCTCTGGTCTTGGCCACAAGGGCTTCTGCCAGCTCATGGAGAGCTTGTTGTCCACCAGGACCCCCAGGTTCTTTAAAGAGCTGCTTTCCAGCAGATCAGCCCCTAACCTGTACTGGTGTGTTGGATTATTTCTCCCCAGGACCCTGAAACTTCCCTTTGTTGAACTTGCTCAGGTCTCTCTCTTCCCAAACCTCTATCCTTACACGGATGCTTTTGCCCTCATTTTTGCTGTGCTGTCCAGCCTGACTCTCTGCCCAGCCACACAGAGCTTGAGGCTCCAGCTTGTTCCTGAGAGCCCTGGTATGCCTTGGGGGAGGGCTCTGCCAACAATATGGAAGCTGTGTCAATTTACCGTCCCAGGGGCCAGCAGCTGCTTTCTAGGAATCTTGCCCTGGGTCACAGGGAAGTGTGTCCCTGGACATGGAGATTGTGAGAAGGTTCAGAGGGTCCATTTTGCTTGAGCAGATGCTGTGCAGTTTAGACAACTGACTTAACCATTTGTTCAAGGTTTTAATCCTTGGAGAACTGCTAAAATATTTGGACACCTGGAATCATGTGAATACTACTGACTTCCTTAATGCATTTATCAGCAATGATTTTTCTGGGATTGACAACTTGAACTAAGAACTTGCATAATATCAGATTTTATGAGAAGTTCTCATTCTTTCCTAGTTAGAAAAACCACAAGGGAGCAGCCTTTCTTAAGGTTTCTCAGGCCTTTTGGTTATCAATCAGCAAGTATAGAGAGGCACAGAAAAATGAAGTTAAGGTAGAACTTTCCATGCATATCAGATATTTCAACACTTGACAGCGGGGAATTCACTTTGTTTTATTTTATTTACAGGCAGTGCTCAGTCTTGCATGAGACAGAATGTGTTTGGCCCAGGTCTGCAAGAGCTAATCAGCTCTAGGAATTAACTAGGAGAGTAAGTGCTATGCTGCATTAGCCTGGGGGCTTAGGGGGTGTGCTTTACAGAAGTGAGCCCCACAAGGACTTAGGAGGAGCTTGCCTCCATCAAACTATGAGGAGTTCAGATGGCCAGGTCTAGTTCATAAGTGTTATTCTACTTCTGGGAGCTGAAATGGGCTCTGCACTTCACTGGCTGCAGGAACAAGACATAAACTTCCTCCTCTCTGACCTCTTTGACTATCTCTAGCTTTGCTACTGTTGAAAAACACAAGCACTGCCAGAAGTCTTGCCCAAGCAGCCTGAACCAAATCTGTACAACGACAGCCAGAGTCAGCAAAATACTGGAAAGAAGGACCTCATTCTCATGCAAATGTCTTGAGAAAGAGAGAATAAGAGAAGTGAAATATACAGAAAATGTGATATATTACAATAGTTTCTAAAAAGAACATTTTTCAAAGTTTTCTTGAGCTGTCAGCAGCTGTTTAAATTTGTTCAGAAGCATTGGGGCAAAATGAAATCTTTTTCATATATGATTATTTTTATATTTTCAGGGTCTTTTTTCCCCCCAGGTATTATCTAGTGACACACAAGATAATGCACTGGGTCCAGGCAGAAACACTGCGAAAAAGATCAAACATTTCACTTCATCATCTTCAAATACTTTCATGCTACCATGGGCAAGAAGAATAGAGGAAAAGAAGCAAAAGGACATTTTAAAAAGGATCGAGGAAAGAAAGAGTTTATACACTGAGCTGCTACAAATTACTGCTAGTAAAGATGAAAAATCCCCAAATGCTGGAGATGTAGCAGTCTGGGAATGCAAGTAGAGATTTAAACTTCAAGGAACAACCCTGCCTCCCCCTAACACTTGCTTGGAGAAACATAGTCCCTGCTGTTCACCTATTAGTCTTGAGAGGAAGAGAAATGTGCAGGTGGCCTATATATAAAATATACATGATTATTCAAGTATGGTCTGTGCAGTAATGGAAGTATTGAGGGCCAAGACTCGTCTGCTTCATTAAAATTTTGAAAAAAAAAAAAATCTTAAATCTCACAATTCACAGTTAAGGTATGATACAGAAAACCTCAGGTGGCCTTTTTATTTGTTTATATTCTGTGCCATGAATTTAGAGTGTCACTTTTTTTTAACAGGTGAGTAATAAGCTTTCCTAATAATGTCCTTAATATTTCATCAAAATGGTAAATGCTTATTTCTATCATGCTGAGCACTTTCTTCAGGATAAAGCATCACTACATTTCCATCTTTATCCCTGCAATATATGATTACTCTCTACTCTGTGTTTAATTTTATTTAAGTGTCTCAGAACTTTATATAAAGAAGTGGGTATGTATATTACTTGGCCAGTTGGAACATTAAAGAAATTAAATATTTTGGGCAGCCACCTCAATTTTTACATGCTTGTTGTGACATATTCCTTGTCATTAATAGACAGTGGCAGTGAGTGTGTGATGATTTCAGCAGGACAGAAACTGTATCTAATTCTCAGTCACATATAGGAAGAGTGAGAAGATCTTAATGTAAATGAGAGCTGTTTCAAATGCTGTCTTAATAAACCATAAAATTCTCAGGCTGTTATTCAATGGCTATTCTGCTTTTTATAACACAGCCATTTCATAGCTGTTTGTTATTTCTTCAAAATGAATTAAGATTGTACAAAAAAGCTTGTTATAGATAGAAAAAACGGGCTTTTGGTCCCCTTATTCTAATGATTTTTGAATCAAAATCAATAAAATATTTCTTGAAGGTTTTTTAAAAGCTGACTGAAAGATACTGTGGAGTAAGTTTGAAAATGCCTTAAGGGGAGTGAACTGCAGAGACAGGTTCATGCAATGTTTAGCTTCTCCATCTCCCATGGGACTGATCAGACAGAAGGCAGAATGGTATCAAAGGCGTCCAGTTGTTCTTTTTTCATTTTTTTAAAGGCAAACAAAGCTTTTTTTCCTTGTAGTGGGCTTAAGGATGTTTGACCCATTAAGCTCTTTAACTGTCAAATTGTTTTTTCTAATATTACATGGCAGATCTCTAAAAAAAGTGGAAAGGTCAGAGGCAGGAAAGTGTGTCTCAGTCTCACACTGTTGCAGCAGGGAAGGAGGGTATTGGTGACATTAATTAATGGCAGGAAAGAAAGATCCTGTGTGGGCTCTGCCACTAGGAAGAGTCCAAAACCTAAAGTACTTAATGTGTGATAGTGGCCCTGACAGTGGGCTGTTAGTAGACTTCTATATACATTTTTTCCCTTAAATTCAAATACAGAGTTACAAGGAATTTCAAAAATGATACAGAAATGGCAATAATGGGAAGGTCACATGTTGAACCTCTTTGTTCACTTTTTTTGAAATATGACAAAGAAATCAATCGTTTAATGACAGAAAATGGCAATCCCAGCTGTATTTTTAGATTTTGTATTTGATAGCCACAGGCTGCAGGACAATATTTGTGACAAACCTGCATTTTGAGAAACCTGTCAAAGAGATAACAAAAATACAGCCTGCTTTTTATAGCCTCCAGCAATACCATCTCATGCTCTGATCTCTCTAGATTTTACATGCTCTGGTAGGCAGGTTGAGTACTTGACTGGCAAACTCCAAGGAAACCCAAAACACTGCTTGTGACTGTGCTGGCTGCTGTGCAGTTACCACTGTCTTTTTTCAACACTGAGCCTGTCACCTGATATATCTGTAACAAGCACTGACTTCTGGAATAAAGGCTCCAAGTTAAGTTGCTTAATCACCCAAGGTCTCATAAGGACCCTACATCAGGGAAAATACAACTTTCAATGTACTCTTGATTTACATTCTTCCTGCAGCTATATTCAGAGGCAGAATGCTTTAGTCCCTGTTTGAAGCTCTTCTCCTGTGGTGTCTGCTACATCATATTGGTTTTCTGATTTATACAGTGGAGTTTGGGAGACAGAATTGCTCATAAATACTTTTCAGTTTCTTCATGTGTCTGGAATTAGCTTATGATTTAATATTTATAAAATATTTTGGAATCTCTGGGAATGGTGCTATAGAATGCACTTTTAGTGGTAGTTTCAGATATGCAAGGTCAGGCCATTAAAGAAAAGAGGTAAGAGAGAGAGCATATTTTTAAAAATATATACATTTGTGATATATCCAAATGTGATATATCCAAAAGGAATCCTGGGGCAACCTGCAGATGAGGAAGATGCTACTTCAACAGAGCCTAAAAGAAATTCAAGGGATTTACAAAAGGATATCTTCCTGATGCATGCTTGAATAGTTATGAATCTACAAATTGTTGTGGCTAAACCATGGCCAGCAGCCAAGCGCCACACAGCCACTTGCTTGCTTCTCCACCAGGGCAATCAGAGATAGAATTGGTGCTATAGACGGTAAAAGCTGGAAAACCCATGGTTAGGTGGAGGAAGTTTAATAAGGAAAGCAAAAGCCATGCACATAAGCAAAGCAAAACAAGGAATTAATCCATCACTTCCCATGGGCAGGCAGGTGTTCAGCCATCTCTAGACAGCAGGGCCTCATCACATGTGATGGTGACCTGGAAAGACAAACCTTGTCACACAAAACATCCTCAAATTTCTGCTTCTTTCCCCACTTTTTATACTGGGCATGATGCCATGTGGCCTGGAATATCCCTTTGGTCAGTTTGGGCCACCTGTCCTGGTTGTGTCTCCCTCTGACCTCCCATGCAACCCCAACCTCCTCACCAGCATGGCTGTAGGGAAAGCAGAAAAAGCCTTGGCTCTGTGTAACTCCTGCTCAGCAGCAAGAAACACATCTCTATATTATCAACTCTGTATTCAGCACAAATCCAAATCCTAGCCCCCCACTAGCCACTCTGAAGAAAATTAACTCCAGGCAAAACCAGCAGGTTAATTTCAGAATTATCTTGTTAATAGTGATGTGAGAGGGTTGTTCAGCTTGTTGACTTTTTTTTTAGAAAAATGAAAAATGAAAATTAACTTAATTTTAACATAATATAGTCATCAATAGAAGGAGGCCATGCCAACTTGCTAAATAAAATTGATATTTTAAAACAAAATGACCAGTAATTACAGTCATTTTCTATTTCCCAAACCTCTGGTTGACAATAGCTTCAGATGGCTTCCCATGTCATGTTATAGCTCTAGTTACAGCTTAGTGTTGCTGCTGAACATTACAATAAATATTGACTATTTATCTTTGAATGGCTGAAAGCATTACAGTCTTAAACAGGAGTCTTTTATTTTTGCAATGGCTAAAAGGAGATTAATATAGCATATAAATATTTATTATTATAAATATAACAGTAGAGAGATTATTGAGTCCACCATGGAGTCTAGTGCTATCAATCTCGCTTATCAGAAAAGGGTCCCCACAAACCCAAAAGTTATTAAGCCTTGCAGAAGCATTAATGACTTTTAAAGAAGCAGCAAAATATACCTGAGGTGCAAGAAGAGAACAAGTGAGGGCACAAAAAAATAGAGAGGCAAAGGCAGAAGACTGGAACTGCCACTGCAAAGTCACTGTATTTTTGGGGGATTTTAGCACATTAGTACAGTATGGGGAGTCCTATCCTAACCTGAACTCAGAACAAGAACATATTACTGATTGTGGTTGTAATGTCTCCTCTTGTGATGTTGCTAGTACTTTTCCTTTTTCTATCCAGGCTTGAAGGCTTCTCTTCTTACTAGAAATCTGTATGTAAAAGCTCACAAAAGGCAGAATACTTTACTTGCAAGCTGTAGGGCAATGTTCCTAACACCCAAAATTTAAAATCTCTTTGCTTTGATTATCTTCTTCCTGAAATTTCTTATATAAATTTTAGGCAGCAGAATTGTTATGCTAATCTAAAGCCAACATTGTGTGCATAATACTGTGTTGTTTGGAACTGTGACTATATGAGCTGGCCAGTTCTGACAGAGTCAGACTTGGGTGCCTTGGGAGCATTGTCAAGTGGAAGTGGAAGCAGAAATTCAAGGAGTGACCCAGTGGAGCAGCCACTGGTCAGTGGTAGTTGTGCAATTCTGGTCCTCTCCATCTCAGAGAGAATATAGTTGAAAATAGTCTGAGGAAAGGCAACAAGGACTATCAAAGATCCACATCCATGTGAGAAACAAGTAAGTGAAAGAAGACTTCTGTTTGAAAAAGTAACGAGGCATGGTACAAGTAGATTTGGGTAGCTAGGGACCGGAAATGATTGTTTTCTGCATCTTTCTTTACTGGAGACCAGGAGAGGAAGGGGTCAAAAGTAGCCAGGATATAGGTGAGTGGAGCAGTCTGCAATAGTTTAGTTGTGGAACTCCTTGCCAGAATCTGCTGCAGTTATTTAAGCTTACAAAGCTTAAATATGGTGAAAGTCATTAAGAACAAATCCTTATGAGATTTCCATATATATATATGATCAGGAATTACTTCAGCTACAAAAAGTTTGGAGGCAAAGGGAATACTTCAAGAGAAAGTATATGGTAACTCTGTTCTTATACCCTTGTCAGAAACTTCCTTTTGTTCTCTCTGAGATGGACACAGGGCTTAGAGGACCTGGTCAGACCAAAGATGACTCTTATGGTTTTGACATGCAGCTGGAAAGAAGTCACGGCTCAAGCTCTACCTGGGTTGTCCGGGCTTACCAGGCTGCTTTGAACACAGGCAGTAAGAAGCATCTATGGTGCAAAACAGCACTGAAGCATTGAATGATCAATAGATATTGAATGATAACAGAGGAAAAGGAGCAACAAAGAAAGGACCTGCAGTGGAAAAACAGGCAGTTAAAAGCTGCATGAGAGTTGAAACTCCCTGGAAATAGAAGAGTTTTAAACAGCACTTCACTCTGCCTTTGCTAGCAAGGGATGTCAGGAAAAGGCACAGTTTCAGAAAGGTAGTCTTCTTTCTAACAATAGCTATCTCTGAAGCTCTTGATGTGTTTAATAGCTTCCACTTAACTCATGTAGAATTGATTGACTGAAGAAACTGCTAGGAATATTTGAAGTTTCCTGTATTCTATGGGAACATTAAATGGATGAGAAGGTGTTTTTTTTTTTTTTTTTTTTTTTTTTTTTTTTTTTTTTTTTTTTTTTTTTCTTCCAACATAATTTGAAGCTTNGTATGGGAAAATACAAGTCTTGAGTGTGGAAATGAAGCTGAATAACCAGTTTTGCAATCTGGAACAGTGGGAGGAAGTGCTAAGGTATGGTGAAAGGATGCAATGGCAGAGTATCTGCAATGTACCCAAAGACGTAGTGGAATGAGGTGAGATGAGTTCACACAGCAGAATGGGCAATGTTTCCACAAAAGGTAAAAAGGTTGCAATGAAACATTCATTCATTTTAAGCTGAACATTAGCAGTAAAAAAAATGCTGCTAGACTCACCCAATCAGGACTGGCAGGAGAAAAGCACAGGTATGATTAAACAAATTAATCTTTCTGTTTATTGTATTGGTCTATTTCTATTAAATGCACGTGTAAATTAGATACACATTCAAATAACATACTAGGAAACAAAATTTGAGCAGTATCAGGAGGAATTAACATACTCATATTAAAAACACATCCACCCAGAATCTCAAAGGTATGAGGCAACAGATACTGAATCAAAATAATCTGAAAGACCTGATAGAAGAGAGATTAAACTCAATAAAGTAATAATAAAATGTAGTTCAGAATCTCTCCAAAGTGTGTACTGGTTTGCACTAATGCAACATAGTGAAAACTGTTGCCTATTTATTAAGATATATAAAATGCTACTGTGCTCCAATACATTGGGAGACTTCCTTTTTCAAGACAATATCTGAATTTATTCTAAATATATTGTAAGCTTTGTACTCTAAGGATTATCAGCGTTGGATGAACAGGCTTTCCAAAGAAGCAGAGGTCTTTTATACAGCGTTTGACAAATATTTAATAGATCAAGAGACTAGAAGCATCTATTGTCTGTGATCTGATAACATGCCTTATCTGATCTGAGACAAATATGTGTACACTGAGGTTCAGAATTAACAACAAGTGGGAGACCTTAAAGGGAATAATGAGAACTATTATCAAGCTGTGCCTCACACAATATCATCTTCACATCTCAGAATGCAGAATGCTGTATTGAACCAGCTATTTTGCTGTTAAGTGTCTGCCGGGGATAACAATCACCTTTGCCTCTCTGGCATGTATTAAACAACAAAACCAACTGAATTTCTTGCAATTTTGCTAGTGCATTAATGGAGTTTCATTGACCCAAATAAAAGAGCAGGTCGTCTTGAAAATGAATACATTCAGAAAATGTATTTCATATAATCAGAATGATTTCTGACTGTAAATAATATCACAATTCTTTTTAGGAGTCACTCAAATTTATCTTTGACAGGAAAATGCTTCTTTTTTCTTCAGAATTGATAGTGAAGATAGTGTTCATGATACGAGAGATGGGCTGTAGCTCCTTCCTGAGAACCTGACAGGATGAAGCCATTAGCACCCATATGTAGGTCTGTCAACCCTACAAAAGCAGGGTTTGAATCTAGAAAAATGTGGAAATCACTGCTTTTAAGGAAACAGTAGTTTTTATGTTGTTTCTGGCACAGAACTGTAAGTGAGAGCAGGACTGGTGTAGCATCATACTACTGCGTGTCCCTGAGAGCGACCTGTGCCTCGGGGCCTAGGACACTGCTGATAATAGGCTGAGGATAAAGGCAAGGAGACAGGATCCCGTTTGTAAATCTGAGCCCTGTTTATTGTCTGCATTGTGGATACAGCCTCCAATATACTCCAGGGACGAGAGCCAAAATGGGGCCAAGGATCCAGGGTTATATACCACACGAAAGGGGTGGTCCTTGACAGTCAAGGTCCAATAGGAATGGGAAAAAATGGTGCAATGGGGTAAATAAGAGCCTGGGTGGACTAATGGGGGTTACAGGGGTGGAACACTGCGGCAAAATTAACCCAATGGGGTCCAAGGGAAGGAAGAACATCCTAGGATGGGTGCATATATGGTGAACGGGGCTGAACAGGGTGACATAATCTTAACAAACCAATAGAAGAACGAAGCCTAAGAAATATTAACATGTGGCTGCAAAGGCCTGTGGGAGGAAGGTTTTTCTCACCCTTATCTAAAAGGGTATCTCTCAGGCCCCTGGGACTCCACAGACTGGTCCCTTATTTCTTGCATTGGTATAGATAAAATTAAACAGTTTTTCTTTTCAAAGTAAATCCTTTTCTTAGAATTTCAGAATCCAGTCATTTGTGTTTCCATTGAGAGGAACTTTGTCATGGGATAAAGGTTTAATCCCCAATACACACTACATTTTAATCAGTTTAAATCTTTGCCTGAGAACAGACATTTCACAATCAATGGATTTTAATAACCTTTGGGGGGAAATTGCATTAAAGGCAAGCAGTAATACTTTTCTGGTTTCCTCTTTGTTACTATTCATTTTCTATTTTGTTATTAAGAATCTTAGCATGAGACCCAGATCTTAATTTTTTTCTCAGGCATTCATCTGTTCTTGATGATTTTTGTCATATGAAGTTCTAATCCTCTGTTTCTGACAACATAATCATTTCCACAGCAGCTAATTGCAATATTTGTAACCACTGATTAGAACTACAGGTGGGGATATGTAGTCAGGATCTACTGAATTAAAAACAAAACAAATCCCAGCCAAGCCAAAATAATGACAGAGGACAGAAGTGTTTTCATAACTGTGTTTCCAAAGCAACTATTTTTATTTTTGTTTACAAAAAACAGCAGATGTAGGCATCCATTGCAAGTGGAGGACTTCTCTAGATGCCTTTTGATAACTCTGCTTCCCTTATCATGGTTTCTTTACAGGAATGGAATATAAGGTGATTTGAATTGTAAGGGTTTTTTTCCTGGAGCCACAGAAAAAGAAATCACCTGCAAACTAATGTTTCTGTCAGTCTGAGGTCTCTTCCTGAATGATTAGAAACCAGAGCAAAGCAGAAAATTTTGCTTTTATCAGCCACTATGTGTTTGCTTAGAAAGAGAGTGAAAGAAGGAAATATCAAACAGTTTTACTGGATCATTGAAGAAGGAGTTATTAATTTATAATCTGCTCTACAAGGAATGTGTACTGTGGCAGTGTCCAGTGCAGGAGGCAGCTGTAGCTCACCTGTGTTTCCTGCCTTCTTACCCTCCATGCTGGTACATTTTAATTATCCTTCCACCCCTAGCCAGGCAACCCTGAGCTGGATCAAGAAGAAATGAGAACAGAGCTCACCCCATTATTCAGTTTTCTAGTTCAGCAGATAGAAGCTGCTTTTCACTTTTTTCCTAGATCTGCAGTTGCAACATTTTTTGATGTCTTGTATGCATAGTGGCCTGGATTTTTTTAAGCAGAAGTAGGTGGGATAATTACAGGAAAAAATATTTCAGAGGCAGCAGATCAGTAGCTGACATTTTAGCCCTGAGCATGAGGGTGGAATTTCCAGTGCATCTGGGAAACTCTTCCTTTCTGCAGTGCATTTTTTTTCCTTCAGATTGCATACAAGGACTTATACCCAGCAGGAGAGAATACAAGGGGCTGTGGCCATCTATCCCCAAATGAAAAATAGAGTGTAGGCATCAGAACAGGTAGACCTGGCTTAGATAAAGCAAAACCATGCTTTTACTCATCATTTGTCTTGAACATAATTCAGTCTATATTTCTTTGAGGACTGAAAATGCTCATTTCAGAATTTTATTGCAAATATCAGACAATGAGGAGTTTTAATACAGGTGGTGGACTATAAAATAGTAGAAAATTTATCATTAAGTAATATTTTTTCTGGCCTATTACTTTCAACCAGCAAATAATGGTCTGTGTTAGCAATTTTTTTATCAGATTGAAACTAGAAAATATGAACAGGTTCATAGCAAAACAAACGGAAAAATCACAAACAATTTTTTCCCTCCAAGTTTTATTTAAGTGCCTATGAAAGTCACTTCCAAATCAATACTATTGATTATATTTCAAAGCTCATTATGAGGACAGTTTGAAGCGAAGTGGCAGGTAATCAGACTTTGCTTTAGATTCTGTTTGTCAGTACTGTATCTTAAGACATATTTTTTAACAACATGGTTTTGAAGCTTCATTTGCCACAACTTTGAACACTTCAGTCACTGAGGTATGTGTTCCATCCAAGGGCATTTTGTTTTTTGTGGTGTAAATAAATCTGTTCTGCTCCAGACCCACAACTGCAGAAATCTGGATATATACTGTAAATATTTTTAATGTCAATATGCATCTGTTTGTATGTGAATCAATTCAGATGATGAGTATATACGATCTAATGCTCACTTTCAGTGAATATTCACAGAGTGATGGCAATTATCGATCAAAACTTTGCTTACTAAACAGAATTTTAATCTCAATTACAGAATCCTTTGAAATTGCTCGAACTAATTTTTTATTTATTTCTTTTGCCACTTATATGGGAAAGAATTTTGCTTTAAAAGGAGTTGTGGGCTCCTCTCCTCTGATGGAAGAAATGCTCTTTCACTCTCAAAAAGTGAATATTTGGTATATAAAAAAGAAGTAATTTGGAACTGCAATTGTGAAGCAACTGAAATTGCCTTTGCCCCAGAGTAGATTAAATCAACTGTGGCTAACCAAGTGTAAGAGGGAAAAGAAAAAACCAAACCACTCAAAAATGCTGCAGACGAAGTCATGTGCTTCATTTTATTTTTTTGGTTGAAGAACAATCACAAGTATTATCAAGACTACTGTGGCAGACCTCACAGAAGGATAAATTAAGTGAAATAACTTGGTGAGGAAGATGTTAGCATACTCTTTTATCGAAAATTTTCACTTTTCTGTCCTGGGCAGAGTGGGATTCCTGCCTGCCTACCTGCAGACACAGTGACCACGCCTTGTTTCTCCCTGGACTAACCCTATGTATTGGTTTGAAAGCAAAACGAGTTAGAGGCTCCAAGTCAGAAATACAATTTAATAGGAAGAAAAGAAAGAAAAAGGTAAAATAAAATAAATGCAAAAAAAAAAATTACAAAAGACCACTGACAGAGTCAGAATACAACCTGATCAAGGTGATGGAAGCAGTCCAGATGAGGTGGTCTTCCTGAAGCAGTGATCCTGTAGAAAGGTCTGGTAGCTCAAGTCCTCTGGGAATCCAGTGGGTAAGGCTCCCGTACTGTCCCAAACCCCAGATTATATCCAGGTGAGAATGCTTTGTTCCTCCCCCTGGGCAGAGCATCTCACAGTAGGATGATGGGTCCTGCAAGGGGTCTTTGATGAGCCATTAAACAGAGGTAACTCCAGAGGGTGTTATCTATGAGTCATGGGCAAGGCGTTGATGGGCCATTAACAGAAGATAACCCTGAGGGAGGGGCCTCCGGGAAGGGCACAGTCCCACCTGGATTTAACATGAAGATGGTGATAGAATACTTTGTGCCCAACCCAGGACACCCTACCTCTCCTTAGGTGCTCCAGAGGGTCTCCCAGTTCCACTCCCTGAATTCCAACACTTTTATCCTGCCAGAAAAGTGTTGGCTTTTAGGATCCAGCCTGTAACTTCTGTTACCCAATTACTTTTGCCTCATTTGGACCTTGTCTGAATGAGAACCTGTTCATTTATGGAGATTCACACTCTTACAACTTCCCAGCCCCCAAACGATGAGAATCTGTCAGTTAACACTGTGCAATCATCTGAAAATAAAGGTGATGCCATATCATAGCTGAGTCCCCAGTAGAAACTGCTCCACCTCGAATCCTCAGGGGATATCTCCTTTATGATCCCCTGGTGACTTTTAAAACTTAGCAAGGACACACTGAGCATCTGCTGGTTGGCCTAGCATCATAGTGTTGTGTTTGTGGTCTTTATTTCTTCACTTCACTGAACTGCAACAGCCAGTTGCTGAAGTAAGTGCATGGAATCATTTGTCTTTCAGCCTGAGCAGAGTACTTAGGACAGACAACTGTGAGAAGAACTCGTGCTGACTGCTACAAGGATTCGTGTAAGTCCCTTGTAAAATGCTGGTGCCATCAAGGATGAGCAGTGCTGTATTTGTTCACCCAGTTTGGAAAAAGGGAGAGTGACAGTTCCCACAATCCTTCTGTCTAGTTCTCTCCCAGCAGTTCAACCTTCTCCCAGACAGAACTGGTCTTTCCTTTCTTCACACTCAGCTACTGATAAAGAGAGAGCAGGGAAGAGACCTACATTTTGCAGGTGACCTGCTGCCTGCTCGAATAACTGGAGTTCATGACCACAGCTGACAGCTAAACCTGAGAGCAATCCATATGCTGAACTGTTCTTGCCTGAAAGCTTCTGAGGCAACATTTCAGTGTGATACTACAGTTACAATTTTCACAAACAGTTCAAAGGCAAAGGTCATCTTTCAAATTGTTTCCAGTCGAAATTTTAACCAGCTAAGTTCTCAAAAGTAGATGATAAATGTATGAAAATCTATAAGAATACAAGATAGCCCATATTTAATTTTGATTTCATATCTCCATTTGACTTCCTTTGATTTCACCAGACAAAACACTGATTGGGTAATTGTTACAATGCTGGGGTTGCTATTAAATGATATTTCCTGTATTCTGAAATACTGTGCTGGGACATGTACTGTTTGCTATCAGCCCAAATAATAGTTAGATGTTGGGTTGCATTCCTAACTTAATTAGGCCGCTTGTTGAATGCTTTTAGGGATTTAGAAGTATGTTTTAGGGAAAAAAAATAGTTATATATATATATGAGTATATACGAATGGTTATATATGTCTGGCTATATTTTATATGAAACAAATTGCAGTTATTTCTCCCATTCCTCCAAATGACCTAAGAATAGAAAGATTTAATTCATTTGGCAGATTATTGAGCAGATTATATTACTGGACAGATTGAATTTGTTTGACTACAAGTAAATAAAATATCAAAGCAGGAAAGAAGAAAATGGGCAGATACAAAAGCACCTAGATTAAGATTATTCAGTTCAGAATTTTTTTGAAGCACTTCATCACATTAAACAATTCATTCAATTCATAAAAGATGTACTGTCGTTCTGATGAGAGCTGAGCAGATTATTATGAATGAATTTAGTCTCTTTGGATCAACAATTTTCTGTAGAAAGATTCTTGAATTTATCTGCTTAATTTTACTCAGAGGTGGATTTTTTCCCTCTCTTTTTTTCCCCCCTCTTCTACTGGGATTATGCTATGAGGAAAACATTATGAATATTTTACACCTGAGTAAAGTTGGACCTGTATTACTTGCAGTTTTTCAATGTATGGAATCTGGGTTTGATTCTTTTTTGTTTTAGTTTCCTTTGTGAACAGATGTATGACTGAGGAGACCAAAGAACAGACATTGTTATTCAAATAGTTAGCATCTGCCTGGAGAGCAAGGATTTTACATGGCACATCATTTTTAAAACCAGTGTCAGTGCAGGGTTTTATGGATGGGTTTTAGGCTGCAGATTTATTTTCTTTTTAACACCTGCACAATCTAAACATGTAGGGGAAGTCAAAGCTCTGCTTTTCTCTCAACCCTATTTTAGGCTTCCAGACTACGGTGGTGGAAAACAGTATGTACAGTTTATTACCACTCTGATGTGAGTATTTGAACATACAAACTAAAAAATGATTCTCAGCTTAAGCAGAGATATGCAGATTTGATTTGCAACCACAAAAGGAATAAAAAAAGTGGAAGAATTTTTTTTTTTTTTAATTTTTTTTTAATTTGAGCCAATATTAGAATGTATCTATGGCATTCATTCTTCTGTGCTTGAGACATTAAGTAAGAAACTTAGGAGAAAAATGGATTTTTAAAAAGTATCATTTTCAGTCAAAAGGACAGGGCTGTTCCTTTTTATTTTTTCCCCACAAAATCTTGCTAATAAGAATTTAGCTCATTTTTTCTCTCTCTTCTCATTTCAAGTTTTTTTAATTAGCATTCTGCCTACTTTTTAGCTTTCTTCTGGAACTGCTTGTTAGAGACTGTTTCACTTTCTGCCCTATCTCAAAAACTGTGTGTACTGCTGTTTCTAACGTGTCTAGTATCACTTCAAGCGTGTTTGTGTTCTGCTCTTCTTTGTTTCAGCATATTTGCCATGTGCTTTGGTTTTCTATATTGGCTTTTAAGTATGTTTGTCCAAGTGATTATGTGATAGAACTTTATTCTTCCTCTTAATTATTGCAATTTTTTTGTGTGTGTATGAAATGGTTCTTAGCAACACTTTTGTATATGCTCATTTATGAACACTGGGGAGAGCTTCCATGTGCAATAGGAGGCAATCTACAAAAGAGAGAGAGAAAGAAATGCAACTAAACAAGTGGGGAAAAATGAGTGTAAAAAAATTCTTAAACTCGGAATTTTGAGAAATGAAATTTCATCTGGAAATTAACTGCTATGCATATCTCTGGAGCAGATTTTCTTCTTTAGCCTAGCTCATTCTAAGTACTAAGGGCAAGCTAAGGGCAAGTGGAAAAGAAAGAAAATACCAAATATTTGTTGTCAAGATTGCAGCAAAAGGAGACAGAAAGAGGACAGCTGCAGGGAAGAAGCCAGGAAGAAGATGGATATGTATAGGAGTGTGTACTTTACAGCTGAAAAATTTATGCCAGAACCATACTAAAAATAAAAATCATGAATTAGAAACATAGTAGGGAACAAAGATTGGGAAGTATTACAACATGAAGAGCCTACTCCTTTTGCTTGTATTTAGCTGAAAAGGAAGAGTAATAATTTCACCAAGTCAACTTTTTCATTTCTCTAGAAGATTGCTATGCTGTTTTATCTGGGATTGTGATAGAAGGCACATTTAATATTCCCTTTATATTTTGGTGGGGAGCTGACACTTTGTTATTTACATGCATTATGTGGTTATGTTTCATTACACAGTATAATAATATGACACAGCTAAATGACAAAGTCCCCAGTGAACATTTGAAGCAGTACACATCCCAGGACTGCAGTAAACACGCTAAATTACAAATTCATGGACTGGTGAATACAGCCATTCAGCGATATAGGAATAGCTCATCTTAATAGACAGTGTGTTCTGGTGAAAGGGCATAGGCAATAGGATAGTGGTTTACTTATTTATTTATTTACTTAAGGCCTGAGGCTAGGAGCCTTCAAGGAAAGAATATCCAAATTTATTTATAGCACAAGGCAGAGGAAGTTTGGAGCTGTAAAGAGTTATTTAGAGTGGAAAAAATGCTACAGACTTTAATGATGTTTTCACCACTATTTTCTACAGTTACTGAAGAAAGGGCAAAGGTACTTACAGATTAATTGCAAATTAAAGGCAAGGTTTAGTGATGAAATACTAGATTTTATTAGCAACTGATTACTCCAAAAGCTCAGTCAATTAAAAATAACAGCCTCAGGAGGCTACACTTGAGTTTTGAACTTAGTCCCTCTCTGTCTACCTATTATCCTCCTTGTCATCTTCTCATGCCCCTAAAGTCTGCATGATGTCAGACCATTTTATTTTTTGGTGTAAGAAATGTCACTGTTATTCCTGACTTTTGCTAAGAACTGTAAGAAGAAATGTGGCTAATTAAAAAATGAGATAAAAACCAATAGGCATTATGTACTCTTTTTTTTCTTTAATTTCTTTTGTCTGAAAGAAGAGAAGGATAAAGGAATGGAGAGGGAGAGGTTGTGGGCGGTGAGAGTGGGGGAAGGATGCAATCATCAGCTAGAGAACAAAACAAGAATAACAAAAAATTCCCAAGCCTTTTACTTTAAATACACTTTGTTTTAAGGTTTCTAATTATTGTTCCCCATCCTGGAAGGGGAAAGCTAGGTTAGATGGGGCTCCACATAACCTGATCTAATGGAAGGTATCCCTGCCCATGGTAGGGGATTTGGATTGAGATGATCTTCAAGGTCCCTTCCAACTCAAGCCATTCAATGATTCTGTTTTATGAACCTATCTAAACCTACAATTGATTCTGGATGATTATTCTATAAAAAGATTTAACATCCGTCTTTCCCACAACAGTATATTTTGGTTTCCTATACAGACTGTTCCTTGAATTCTCTCCCAGACACTGAATTCCTCCTCTCCAGTCAAGGATCACGCTAATCATCTGTCAATCCCTCACTCTGTAAGATTTTCAAGCTGGTGAGTCCCTTCAAGCCACAATGATCCCAACCTATACATGCACATCCTTTGGCTAACAACTCCATGGGTCACAATAAAAGGAGAAAAAATTATTCTAGAAGGACATAATGAAGGTAATATAGTGCAGACTGTTGAAAATAGTAAAGTGAAAGTGATAAGATGATTTTCTTCAGAAAAGTGAACCAAGAGAGTCTTTGTTTTACATGAATTCTTTGGGATTATATAAAGACAGAAGATTGGAGAGTTGAAACCATATGCGTTTAGACAAAAATAACTTAATTACTTTAGGTTAACTGAGAGCTGGCTCAGAAATCTAAGAATTTATGAAAACACCATAGTAACAGGAGAGTATATGCAGTAAAGGACAATATATCTTTAGTGTAACAGAAATTATTTCTGCATGCAGAATGGCTTAGCAGAACGGGAGCAGTCTGGATGGAAATGTATGATAGATAAGTTACAAACTAAGTTATAAGGAAATAGATAAAAATGTGCAAACCAGTATGAAAAGAGACAGGTCAGGAAAAGTTTGTATCCATAACTATTTCTCTTGAAGAGGCACATCATTAATCATGAAGACTTCAATTACCCTGGCATAGACTAGAATAGAAATTGTGAAATGACCATGGAAAGTTATTTCTGGAGGTAAAATGGAGCTATTTGTTTTCAAATCTGCTGAGCAATCAAGCAGGCAAGACATGTATTTGGATGTATCCCCAAGAAAAAAAAAAAAAAGTGTGATTAATGAGACAAAAGTTGGTGAAGATTTGATTCATGTGATTGTAGAGCAACAGCATCAAATTTTAGGGAGTCAAGAAAATATTCATAAAGCTAGGAGAACAAAAATACTTTAAAAAGGTACAGTTTGAAGAATATGAAATATATTGAGAATAGGGTACAAAATATTAAAAAACATGCTAAATCCATGTAGCAGAAAGGGAAGCTATGATGAAAAAAGATATGATAAAAAGAGAAAAGATAAAAATCTAGGATTTCACAATTGTGCAATATAAACAATGCCTAGGGAGATTCCCAGGTGGCATAAATATAACTTCATTTCCGTGGCCCTTTTACACCAGATGGAGATGGTAGAGTGTTTAAAGTATAGATTACCGTGAAAAAAAATCAGACAAAAAGGAAACTTCTAAGGCAAATGTTACACAGAGAAGATTATACTAAAAAAAAAGAAGTGATAGAAGAAAGAAATTAAAACAGTTACAATCAAATACAAATACCTCTAAATCAATTGCACTATCAGAAAAAGCTTTTATTTTCAGAAATACACAGAGCAGGTATTTTTTTCTGTTTATGATCCCTGCTGGTTTTATTTGTAATTCCACCATGAATTAAAAAGCTTAGATCATAAGGTACATGTAGAAAATTTAAAGCAATGTCTTCATGTAAAGCATATTAGACAGAAAAAATTGCTCCTAGTTTTTATGCTTTGTGTGTCTGCTGACTAAAACAACAACATAAATTTGGTTGAAGCATAATGTATCACACAGTTCACAAATAAAACAAAAACTGTAGGAGGTCTTTAAGCTATTTAAAGAATTTCATGGACTTTAAAAGCCATTCTCTGTGAATCATACTGTCTTTACTAACACCCAAACTATTTTTTTAGAGGTTGACAAGCTGAAAAACTCCATATAAACCCAATGTATTAATGTAAAGCTAAGAAAAGTTTTCCCTATCAGAATAGCATGCAGCTTAGCACAGAGTTATAAACAAAGGGAGAGTGAGCGTCTTACTGTAATGTAGAACTCTATGCTCTGAGAAAACTGCTGAGAATTTGAGTAAAAACTAAAGCAGCAACTAAACATTCATTTACTTTGAAGAAACAGAACTGCTTGTGAGGCAAAAGCACCCAAAACAAATGAGAAAAAGTTGGGTTTTTCACTTTGAAGGTTACCAAGAAACCTGAGAGTATCAGAGTCAGTTGCACTGGAAACTAATACTTTGTTGTGAAAAAAATGAAAAAGCTGCAAGTCTGACTGAAACTCAGCCTCATGAATGTTTTCAGAAAAAATATTCAGGGCACTGTGATATAAAATAAGAAAAAAACACTATTCTAAAACAGAAGTTATTGGGACAAAATGTTTATTGCTATATACAATTGCAAAAAAGCTGAAATTTTCTCTAAAGAGAAATTTATAAATTGAAAGCTGTTAGGAGGTTCAGAGTCTATATATTTTTTAACCTAGGTAAGAGCAATTCTTAAATGATATACATGTTCTGATATTTTCTTTGCCAAATTGTATCCTTAGAAGGAATAATTCAGAATGGGCAGAATGACCTTTTTAGTACTTTTTTAGTACACCTAACATTGAAGAGGAACACGGAAAGTATTGGGATGAAGGACAGCAGTGACTTAATTTGGAGCAGGGCTCATGGGGCACAGGAAGGAGAGCAGAGGGAGAAAGGAGATGTCTTCTGTGGAGAGCAGAGAAGTCTACCTAACAGGCTTTCCAGACACTGAGAAGGGCTCTGTTTCTGTTTAGACTTCCAACAGGGTGAGACGACCTGTATTGCATTCTTATCTTCTCTTCCCTTTGTGTTATCTCACCATTTACTTTGCTCCTAAATTTTCCTACTGGCTCAAGAACTATAACCTGTTCTAGATATATTGGTGAAAAGTTAAAAAATGCCATGAATCAGAAGTCAAAAAATCCATTTCAGAAGTGGAAATTAAGTCTGAAAAGTCAAAATATATTCTTCTTCAGCTCTGGAAAGCTTAAGATACTTACGTAGTTGCTGCCTGCTTTTAAAAGAGATATTCTGCCTTGCAAGAGAGGATGGGGATGATGGACCTGTGCACACTGAACCCGAGTGTCCCATATCACCTAGTAAAAGGGCCTGGATAGACTGCATCTCAGCTTTCCCAGTTTCCATCCCCAAGCAACTGATTCACAGCTTGGGTGCAAAGCAGCTGGTGTCCACCTGGTTTGCACCTTACTGTTGTGTTGTTGGGATCTACATACAGCCTGGCACTTACACTACAGATGTGAATTCTTGCTTCCAGAATGAAAACTCAGTGTTTCTATTTTTGGATTTAAATTGTTTGCACGTGGTCTTTCTACTTTTTAATTTGTGTAGTGTGCTTGCATATCAACCAGGTTATAAAGATATTCCAGGACAGCAGATGAGTAAGTCATTGTACTCACGGTCCTCTGTACTGCAGGACTGAAGCTGCCCAGGTGCTGTCCAGGGATGTGCAGGGTGCTCTCTGAGAGGAGACCAGAGCTGCCCTGTGTTGAACATGATCAGCGGCAGCTGTTTCCAAAAGACCCAGTGCTGAGCACGGCTGGGCCCTACAGCCAAGGTGGTGGTGACTCCAAGAAAATGTACCTAAGGAAAGGCAAGGGATGCCACTGATACATAGGACAAGGGATGAAACGAGTAAGAAACTGCAGTGTGAACATGAGGGTCAGAGAAGGAGGAGGAGGAGCTGGTGCTCCAGGTTCCACAGCAGATATTCCCATTGCAGCCCTTGGACAGGGTCATTTCAGACAAGATGGGCTTTCCCTGAAGGAACTGCAATCTGTGAGGTTTTCATGCTGGAGAAGAGGGAAAGTATGGAAGGAAGAAGGAGCAGAGAGAGCAGCAACAATTACGGGCTGACCACGGAGCCTCCTGCCCCCCATCCTCCCGGTGCTGCTGGGGAAGATACAGGAATGAAAGAGTGCACTTGAGCCTGGGAGAAGCAGGAGGAGAGACATTTATGTTTGTCTTCATTTCTCACTATCTGCATCTGGTTTAATTGAATATAAATTAACGCTAATTTTCCTTACATCAAGTCAGTTTCACTCACAGTAGCAATTAACAAGTGCTCTTCCTGTCTTGACCCATGAGCTTTCTTTTTCTCATTTTGTCTTACCATGGAAAGAGAGTGAGGTAGCAGCTAGGTGGAAGTCGGCCTGTCAGCCAAGACTAACCAGCATTTGAAAAGCAAAATGAGTAAATTGAAGCTAAAATTCAGAATGATAGAGAAGTAGTACCTAAACAATCACAGAGAAGTTCAAGACAGAATTTCCCATGGAAACGCATTCATTTCCACCCTGACTTACTGAGCAATTGGCAGTCATGCTATCAAGGTCTGTAATTGACTTCGAGGAGAAGGGAAGGGAGGGGTCTTCTGCCTTTCCATCAGCATTGTCTTCCTGCTCTCCAGGATAAGGTGAGATAGAGGGAACAGAGCCTGTTCTTTTCCTTGGATACTTTCCAACTGTGATTATCAGCTTTTCTTTCTGTTAAACACCTTAGTATGGCAAAATTACTGTGAAAGTTTAGCTGTGTCTGGTGGTAGAGAAACATATAAACATTCAAATGCAAATTGAATATTTCTGATCTTACTTAGATCAACCTTTATTCACCATTACTGGTTTCTGATAATGTTACACACAGAAGTTTCCAGTTCATACAAACACAAAAGGAGTCAAAATTATGACCCTGAAAATTTTCACTTTTAACAAACACATATAAATAATTTCACAATAAAATTAATTTTGTAACAAAGCTGGAAAGGTCTAGAAGATAAATGTTTTAACTCATATATACTTAGAGTTTAAACAGAACAATAAGAAAGATTGGTAAAATCAGATAATATAATATCCTTGATAATAAGGATTTTTGAAACCTTTACCTTTTGGTAAATCTATGCAGTGTCACAGTGTCATAATGGAGTGTCATTAAAAAGTGTCTGGATTAGTGTAACTTATAGAATGGAGTGTGATGGAAGAGAGCAGATATATGCAATAAATAGAGGAAAAAGCCTCAGGCACAGAGCAAACCTGTATAAAGAGAAAACTGGGAGCACACACAAGTGCACATATACAATACAATATTCCTATATCTGTGTTTACTCTCAAGAGGTATTCTTCTGAAAAATAAATTACAGCAGTAGGTGAAAAGCCTACAAGGGAACCAGATAGATGAACAGTGCTGCAGAATTCAGTCTCCTGTACAAAGGAAAAGCATACATCATAGTTACTGTCACAAGTGACTATTTTAAAGAATCGAGAGCAAGTGCAACTGCTGGGCTTAAAAAAGAGTAATAACAACTGCCTTAGTGACACTGCAGCTTGTAAGCTGCTGTGACGTTAGGTTGGTGGACAGAAAAAGAGCTAGCATATCATCCATAAATCATTGAGCCTAAGCAGAGATACAGCTCCTTGGCTTTTCAACCATCCAGGAAAATCAACCTGGATTTTCAGTAGTACAAATATGAATACTGCACAAGGGCAGCCACAGAATCCCAAGTTTGTACAAGACAGATTGATAGAGTGTCTTCAACTTCAAAGTGCCGGTTTTTACTTAAATTAGGAAACTCATAAGCTGCCTTTTAAATATCAATTCCATTGCATATGTTATCTAGGTTAAATATCTTTTCAACATTTTGGATTTATACTTTCATCAAGTTACCTTTTTCTGTAATGTCACTGAACATGCTAGGAGAAGAGACTAAGATATAGAGCAGGTTGTACATTCATCTTGGTCTTGCTTACAGGCCCCCAGTAAATATGGAAAAATTAGTTAGGAAGGTACAAACTCAAAAGATGTGTAGAACTTGTGAGACTACAGGCCCTTTCAACATGTGTTTAAAGGTTTAGTTTAACAGATACAAATTTTAAACAACAGATGCTTAAAAAAACTCTCCAACAGGCAGTACACCAAAGATATTGCACTAATGTGTATAAATCAGTAGGAAATGTAAATACATTCAAAAACATACACAAAACAAGACAGAAAAAATAATTCTATTGTTTAAAGGCTTTCCATCAAATCTAGAGCTTGGAAAAATTGTGTTCTCTCCAGCACCCTGTAAACAACGTAGCATTCAGTGCAACTCTTAGAACCTTGTAAGTTCTTTTTTCCCCAATATAGTCTTGTACCTCATCTGTCAAAGGCAAGAATAAATCACTGTTTAAAGTCTTACCTCTCTGACATTCTGGGTTTAGACTGAAATAGATATGCTGAGTTGATCTTTCGAGAATTGAAGAAATCCTTCACATCAAGTTTTCTTTTGGCTTAATGCAACTAGGTTACAGAACAGAGGTTTCTTTACCTTTGTATAGCCTGCTTTCAGGTTTGGGTGGCTTTTTTTTTTTTTTTTTTTTTTTTTTTTTTTTTTTTTCTGCTTCATGCATAGCACATGGAAGGAAAGGAAAATATAGTATTTATCAGAGATAAATATATTCCATAAAGAAGAATACAAAAATAAACAGTTGCATATGATGAAGCGTCTTTTTAGACTGTCTCTTGTCCAGTAGGCAGGTACATTTCAGACCTGTCAAAGAAATTATCTCCTACTGAACAAATTGGCAAAACTCTTGTTGACTTCTTAGCAATGAGAATTTATAAAGACTTCAGGATATGGCTCTACGTGAACTATGTAAATAGGGCTTATGGCCTGATGAGGGGGTTTTGTGCTTAAGGCTGCATTTCCAGTGTGCATTTGTATATTCAATTCTCTGCATTCATTAATTGGACTTTGGTAGATACCTGAGCTGCACAGTAGCTGCTTCATGGACTATGCAATCCTTCTTCCACTTGTACTGAAACAAGTAAAGAAACCTAAATTTTGTGTATGTTGCAAAGTGCCCATATTATTCCATGTGTTAGACTTCAAGAGGCTTTCCTGTAAACTTTTTCTCTCTAACCCTGATACAAAACATCTTTTTACCAGAAATTCAAGTTCTTCATTTGTGAAGAACTGGACGATTGAGTCCACATGTTATCTTACATGCCCTGAAGTGGAAAATAGTGAATATAAGCAAAACTTTTTTGCTTTAAAATTCTATCTTTAAAAAAATTAAATCAAGATAAAATTAAGCTAAGGCAAAGTGAAAGGTATTCTTGTTTGTTTTGTGTACTGATTTCCACTCATCTTTCCCTGATACTCATATGTTATTTCCTTATTTTCTCTTTTCTAAATGTAGATGCTTTAAAAACTGTGATGCTTAAATTGTGAATTATTGATGGTATCTTAAGCCATAGGTACATAAAAAGACTGGAAAAGCAGTTCCTTAGCTAAACCTGATTCAAATTTGCTTCATTAATAGCCCACAAGCATTTAATGTACTGTCCTTGAACCTGATGTACCATAAGATGATATACCATCAAATTCCTGGATAATAAACATAGAAATTTCCAAAAAATTCTGCTTCCTGAAAAAACCATGCAACATTGCACTGTATTATGTACAGATATAGTAAAAAAAAAAATGGGCAGAGCAGTTCTAGTTGTTCTACAAGCTGGTTTTCTCTGATAATAGTTACACAATTCTAAACATGCTCTTGGTGGTTTAGTTTGCTTCATTTCATGAACCTGTATAAACTACAGTATCCAAAGGTCCTCTTGTTATAGTGTAAGATTTATCTGTTGCAATTCTATCAAGATTTTCTCCGGGCAGGCAAGACATTTAACATGGGTAGGATGAAGTGAATGTACCACAAGAGAATAGTTTAGAGAACTGATAGAGTTCCCGAGTGCCAGGAAAAGGTAAGAAGTGGCTGGCAAGGTACTCAGAATGGGAAGTACCCTAGTTGTTGAGGGGAAAAAAGGTATTTCCTCTGTTTAAAAATAAATAAAATGTTCCAACATTCAAACAAGCTTACATGCCAACTCAGCAAATAGCACTCAAAGACTGGTTTACAGAGGTTCAGATGTTAACACAGAGAGAAAGAGTGAGAGACACACATTTACACATAAAAATATGTATTTATATATTCTAAATATATTCCAAACCTCCAAAAGGCCAGTTTTTGTTAAAAAAAAACCAAAAAACCACAAGATAGGGACCTGAAGTCGACCATCATCATTCATCTTTTAGCTCTTCCAGATATAAATGTGTCCCTGCAATTTTTCAAACATGTATCTCTTTCCTTATCATAACTCATTTTATGTGCAAGGACTCATTATCCCAACTTATCACATATGCAAATACATGAAGTGCAACTCATTTTTCCACTGAAGTAGTTGGGGTCAAAATAGTTCAATAGTTGCCTTTATCAATCAGCTACCTGGTTGTGACTGCTTAATAACCTCATAACAGACCTTTTACAAAACAACTAAATTTTCACTTTCTTCTTTATCTTAAAGGGAGAATGTAGATGATAGTTAGCTGTGATCATATTAAAATTGTATTATAGACTTTCTATTGCCAGTCATATACAAAGGGCAATTCCCTCAAACTCGTAACTTACCTGAAGAACAAACACCAACATTATAGTTTACATAGGAGTCTTTTGTATATTTGTTTCATGAGGACATGATTAATACATTTTCCTTATATTTGTTTGTTGGTTTTTTTTTCCTCCTCTATTCAGGGCTGAGGATGAATAACACAAATTGAATGTATTGAATTTTTAGGCTCATCCTTCTTTTAGCGATACAGTCAAAAAATAAAACTGTCTCACTGACACATAAAACAACTACGTGACCTCAGTGAGAAAATGTTTGAATAATTTATCATTTTTAAGCTAAAATGACAAGTATTGTACATATAACTGCGTGCCTCATCAAAGAGCATTCTTTTTAAATTGCATCCTGATTATTTACACAAGTTTAGGAGAAATGAGTATGTACTGGTTGTAAATTATTAATTTTATTTTAAAAAAATAAATTAAACAAATAAACACTTACGATATCACATAACTATTATATAATTTTCCCTCCTCCAATAATGAACTGAGAATTCTTATTTATGGTAAAGACATAAGAGAGCAGTCTCCACAGAAAGGAGTCCATGGTTGCCTTTACTAAGTTCTCTTTCCAGGCTGCATGTCACCAACTTTATGTCACAGCTGGGAATGACATTAAATATAGCAAAATACATTTTGCCTGAAAAGAAGCTCATGAAATTTCCCATGTTGGCTGTGGTAGATTTGATCAGCTCATGAATGTGAAAGCAAATCAAAGAAAATCTCTCAGGCTCAGGGTTGTAACCTAAGCTTCTCTCTTTAATCCCACACATAGAGACCTGTACTGACATCTCAGATATCCACACTGTTCTTGCTTAAGATGATGCAAATTATATGTGCACATCTTCAGGTGGTGTCAGGACCCTGTGAGCATTAGCTCTAAGTGTAGCAAAAGAAAATGTTCTGAAATACTCTATGGATTAAATGGTGGTTCCAGTGAAGCCAGTAGGATCTTCAACTTTGGCTTCCACACAACTGAGATTTTATTCCAGTTTTCTCAGATGTGGGCTATTGCCTCTGCTGGTTTTTTTTTTTTTTTTTTTTTTTTTTTTTTTTTTTTTTTTTTTTATGATTTGCCGTGAAGTAAGTACCTGGGAGAGATGATACCCTTATTCTCTCAGAGACTGATTTTTTTTTCATTAGCCTCAGAGTTATTTCAGCAGGAAAAAACTTCCTTGTAAAAACACACCAGTATGCACTGGCTTTCTTATGCAAGAATAGCTTCTAAGAGTTCAATCCTCATACCTTTTCAGCCTTTTCCTTTTATGTTTCCCCTCCCAATGCAAGTATCATATGTTTGGACCAGTGAATGCTGTAGCTCAAGGACTGCAGCAAATTTCTGAGAAAGGACAGCTTAGGATGCTTACACAAATGTAGATCTGATTGGATTGCTATGAGACTTATTCTATGTTTAGAACTAAATAAACTATGTAGTTTTGTCATGCGATATTGGTGCCTCTGGTGATTTTTTCTGTTACCAACTAGGCTAAAATCTCCTAATTATTTCTGAGTCCTTAAGGAACTTTAAATAGGCATTAGTATTGAAAGGGGAAAGGCACATTCTTTTTTAATTTTACACCTTTGTATAATTCATGATGGTTGTGTTAGAGGTTCAGTGCCCCCTAACTTGGATATATATTAACTAACACAGGACTATTCCTACCAAGTTGTATTAAATGCTGGCCAATATTCATGTTCCAAAATTGAGTCCTTCGGTACTGCCTCAAGGCTTGTCCTCATAATGTTGATCTAGATTATAGAAGTTAAACCACACAGAGAAATATGACTTCTTTATAACTGTTCTGTATTTACTGTTCTTCTACATACATTTTTGTGAGTTAATACAAACTTTTTATGGTTAACTCAGGTCTTCTTATCTTCCATTGACATACAAACTTCCTATGTTCAAGGACAACTATATTATAATACAAAAAGCATAGAATGAGACTGTAATATCTGTAACTCATTATCTGACAACATGACAATTTTATGGTACATATGCCACCAAGCAGTCAAGTATTCCACTTTGCCTACTGGCAACACATAAGGAGAAATCACAGGAGGGACTGTCCTGGAACTTATTTTCTACACTGAAAATATGCAAAAAAGGGCATATTTATAGACTTTATTTCATGACATGACAGTTCCTACTTCACTATGAAGGAACATATCCTCTGCAGGAAATATTTATTTTTCTCTCTCAAATGCTATTTCATGCTTGAAGGATCCTTGTAAAGTCTTAGTCCATTTATGTACAGATTTCCACTGTCCTCTTTGTCACTCTTCTGACCTCTGTTGCAACTGCTGGAACAAATATTGCCAACAAGAGCCAAAGAATAATAAAACTGTATGGTATGGTACACACAATCACTTTTGTTACATGACTAATTCAGGAAACTTGACATGGTTGACAGCCTAACGATATGAAGTACAGGTGATATTTTTCAAGGTCCTCTTCATTTATATAGTTTATATGGACACCTTATTTCACTTCAGCTATTTCAAAGAATTGAAACAATGCTCAATGGAAAGAAAGCAGGAGTGCAATTAGAAATGCATGAAGGTTAAAACTGCTAAGTATTGACCTTTTCTACAGGCCTCTTTTATAAATCAATATACTTTCCTTTTGAGTCCATTTGTGCTTCAGATAGCTGTAACATCTTGTGACATCAAATTTTATAATCTCAATATCCACTGGATTTCAGCAGACATTTTATTGTCAATTACTCAATATCCTGAGATGATCCTGAATTGCCTTGCCTAAATCTAGAAGGGTGGAGATGGTTTCAAGATCCCACATTTGAAAGACAGAGGATATTTATGCCACCTATAGTAACAGATTTTACCAGGACCAGAAAAAGCCAGAATCACTAATCAGCAGAATAAAAAAGCTTTTACAAATACATATAGTCCTTCCTCTTTAAAACAGAGCACACAGGAAGTTAAGAGTGGTGAGGGAAATAGGAATGATCTTAAAGAGCAACAAATTAAAATTTAAAATATTCAATAAAAAAAGTTAGGAGTAAAAGTTGCTATGGGACTTAATATACTAAGAAAACTTATAGTAATTCTTGTATGTTGAAATGAAGGCAAGGGCCATACAGTGGCACAATCTGGTTGAATTTCAAGAGATGCAACTTAAGACTTGGATTTTGAATGCCATAGACTGTCATCTTAGATAAGATTTGTTGCTAAGAGAAAAACTGAAAGTGTGCCTCCATAACGAATTTCTCCTCCCAACAGTGTTGACAAAGGGTAGCAACAGAAAATATCTCATTTAAAATCCAAAGTCTAGTAGACCTTGGGCAGTTTCATTAGTTTCCAGTCCACCATGGTAAAAGATATTGAAGGATCAGGGATGGCAGAGTCTAAAACTCTAGAAACTTTTGTAGTAAGAATTTGAGATCAGCTGGGGTTCTAGTCTTGTCAAAAAGGAATTTTCAGTTACTTGCCTTTAAATATAAAAAGGCCAAATACCCACTTCACAGATGAATTATTCATAAAGCTCCCTGTCTCCACCCCAGTTCTTATGAATTCTACCCTTCTACCTAGCAAAAGAGAGTTAATGATTGCAGAAAGTCTGGCACACCACAATAAAGCTTTCCTCTAAGGTGTGCAGTTGGGTGGGCCCATCGCTTTTTTGAAATAGATTTTAGCTGGCAGTCTTGTAAGAAGTCAGCACTGAGCAGAAAATACAGAAACCTCTTTTGATGCCATCATTAGTCAGGCCTGTTATTTAGAATGCCTAAACATTTTTTTAAAGTGATTGAAGACAATGACATTTTGAATGTAATATCCCGACACTCTGCTAATGTGTTCTTAGACATCTATTTTATCATGAGCGTATTTGGGCCACATGAACAAGATTTTTTTTAAGGAATCATCTAAAAATTACTACGCAGCAAGTCTGTTCTCCCTGCACTTGGTATGTATCACACATAACAAGTTCAAGTATAAGTGCTGCTTGTAACAACTCCTTGAATCTGACACCTGATTTTTTATTATGTTTAATGCATGTTGAATGTAAGAAAGGGGGGTTAGTCAAGAAACACAATGAACTAGTAGCAGGCATTCAGAAATACAACCTAATATGGTGTTTTTAAAGTACTATCTCAAAAAACAGTGACCTGGAGGGAAAGGACTAAAGCCAAAGAATAATTTGAAAGTTGTATTCCTGTCATCAGACATAAAGGACAATTTAAAAAAAAAAACAAAAAACCTGCAGCACAGACATTTTATGTACAGTCTATTTCAGTGCAGCAGTATATGAATGACACTGGGAGTCACATTCTGCAGAGGCAGAAAAAGTTGTTGATTTGTTGCTAAAGCTGCACTTTTTTATGCAGGCAAATGACAGTGAAGACTGTCTTATCCTCACCTGGCAAAGTAGTCCAGGTGGCATCCATTCTACCCTTAGCCACCTTGCTGCATTCCTTGATTCATCCTATGTACGAAAAAGGCTGTTCCTATCTTCCTGCTTTGCTTCAGGCTGTCCATTTAGTTGTTATATTTCTTATATTTGTTTAGTACCTTAATTCCAAATTTATATAAAATGTGAGTTTATTCTGGAGTGAAAATGAAGATGTAATAATAACAAAACTGGCAGTTGAATGATACATCTCAGATTATTGAGTTCTGCTTTTTTTCCTAGTTTATATTTGCACTCACTATATGAGATTTTGATAATTTCATAGCGCAAAGCAAGTCCATAGTCAGGAACTTTGCCCTGCATTTCAGCTTATTTATCGAACCTCACTGGCAGCTTGAAGGCCTCCGGCCCTCCTAACTCAGTCAACTGTTAATTAGTCACCAATTGTTAATGAATCATCACTGTTTCAAGCAGCTTTCAGTTCATATAGTGTTTCCATCCACAGTCAGTTGGCTTAATCTGCCACAGAAAATTTCATGAGGTGATATCAAACCTTTTAACCGATTGCTTCTATCTTTGAGCTCTCTTTTGCAATGTTATTATTGTCTTATATCACCATCTACATGTATGTATACAATTATAGTTTTCCAGTAACATTGTTTATAAAATAATAGTACTAATTTTCCATGTTATCCTAAAAAAAAGGCTACAAGAAGCAACCAGAACTTTGAATGTGAGGATCTAAACATCAGTTACATTTTTAGAAAGAGTAGGAAATAGTTGGGAAGCAGGAAGGTGAACAAAATCTCATGGTGTTTAAGAGCTCACTTTGCTTTGAAGGATAGTACTCAACTGAACCTAGCAGTAGGTAAAAAGTCTATTTTTACTAGGGCATCCAGAAAGATACTAATAGAAGTTTTATGGATTATTTATGGGCTATTATTTATACAAGAAGCTAGAAAAATTTTGCTGGCACTAAGGAAAAGACCCTGGCACCATCCTTCCCCTCTCCTTTGAGGTATTTATGTACATTAATAAAGTCCCCATGGGGCCTTCTCTTTAGCCTAAGCAGTCAGAGTTCTCTCAGTCTTTCCATCATCCTCTACCTTTATCTAATTCCAAGAAGCAATGATTTTTCATTTCCGTCAAATTCACTGATGTGGAAGGTGAAATTAGATACCACCTTGTAAGACAAAGCTTTTCTTTCTCCTCTGAAATGGTCATGGTAATTTGGCTTTAACAATCTTCAGGTCCCTGAGGGTGCTACCTGAGCAGCTCCTCTCCTAACTCTGCCTTTAACTTTACTTCTTCAATAATTTCCTGCGTGAATTCTAATAGTTTTTAATTACCGCTTCCATTGTAGATTAGTTACCCACAGTCCGTGAGGCCCATGAACAAATTGATATGTTCCAGCAGGGTTTATCAGCTCTGTTCCCTGCAGAAAACTGGGGCACCAACTGAACAGCTATTTTCATACTTGTGAACAGTCTTCAGTTAAAAAACACTGACGTTAGTTTTTTGTTATTGTGAATGCTGTGCTCTAGAAAGCACGGGGGTGGGAGAAGAAACAACCTGAAACACTATACACAAATTAATATCACCCCAGCACCACCTGAAGTTGATTTTTAGGTGTCGTTTGCCTGCTTGAAAAGTCCATTTTCCTTCAATGGACAGTTTCTCATGCTCAGTCAGGAGAGCTAAGAGAGGTATAACTGGATATGAAGATGTTTCAGAAAAGTTTAATATATTTAGGAGAACACTTTATTGGGAAATATTACCAAGATGCAGTATAAGCACTTGAGGACAAGAGAAACCACTTAACACTTGTTTTTCAGGTGAGTCCTTTTCCCCCCCAAAGAAATTAAAAATCGTCCTTAGAGATATTCCTCATCAAAATGAATTCAGGAAGATTGAAAATCTGTATGTAATTACAGACACACTGTTAGTTATTTCCGCTCAAAAAACACTCTTAATTTTGTCATCTGCTTGTGTTTAGCTGTTTTACAAAAATTGATCAAGACGTGCTGCAAGTGCATCAATCTCTCAGTCCTAATAAAAACACATGGTTATAACATCAAAACGACTGATAGATTTATATATATAAAGCTTCTTAGCAATGTGATATCCAAGTGAAACTTGAAGACTTTCAATAGATCAAGACTTTCCCAGTCTTTGTGTTGAACTTAAAGAAGGCATAACTGAGATTAAGCAGAGCAAAAGTCAAGACCAATGGAGGTTAATGTGTATCTGTGTGTGTGTGTGTGTTAAGAAAAAAGGTTTTATGAAATGCAAAGGATTAATTCGACTGACTTTGAGCAACACCATATGAATCCCTAGACTTATATAGAGCATTTCCATTTTTTGACTTCTGATGCTGTCATTTATGTCTTCTTGGCACATATCTAATCACAGCTAACAATGGAGTTTGGGTGGCTAGTAGCAAGATGGATAGTCTGAGCTGGAAGCAACTGATGATGGTAGTTTGATGGTAGATGGACTTTGTGCCAGGCGCTGTGCATTCATGTGGCTGGTCTGAAGCTGTGAGTATCTTTGAAAGAAAAGAGATCGTTTAAAGGGTGACAAGTAATGACTGTCAGTTGAAGAAGTGGATAATAGTCCTTGGAAATGAAAATAAAAAATCTAAACAACATCTGATACTTTACCAAGCACGCAAATTCATTTCTGAAGACAAATATGTCTGTCAATTGAACAGATTCTTCCCTTTCTCCCTCTTTTAAACTTTGATTTCCAGCTCAGATTTACTAGACACTTTTAAAATTTATTCCTCTGATGCTATTTTTGCTAGTTCCTTTATAGACTAGAACTGCAATTTTAATAGATTCTAAAAATGAGTCCTGTTATTTTTAGTACACAGAACACTGTGTACTAAATGCAATGCAATAGAAGTTGCACAAAACACATGAACTTTAATACTTCTACTCTGCATTTAAGTATAGAAAGTGTTAGTTCACATTTTTCTAAAAAAACTGATATGTAAACCTTTTCTTTAAGTAAGTGCTTGATTGTTTTCCTTTCTTGTGTTCCACATAATGGGAATAAGAATTCAGAAGATATTTGTGAAAACAATAATTTTTATCACACAATGGATATTTTGAATCATAACCCTTACAAATAAAGTACAGGTTTCAGCTAAAATGAAATAGGAGTCTGTAAAATCATGTTAGGGAAATTATAGTAATAATAGGAAACTAAATAAAACAGCTATTTTTTTTAATCATACAATAAATGATAGAAATATTACTATCTTTTAAAAAATGGTCAGTAAGCACAGAAATTCTTCTGCTTTTTGAATAATTTAATTTGGACAAGATCTCTTCCCAAATTCACTACTTTGGAAAATAAATGGGCAATTAAAAATGCCATAATTGAATTATCTTTTATGTATTATCCATGCTAATAATAATTTATAATAATTTAGAATGTAAAAATTATCTGATTAAATTAGTATTAAAGTAATTCCTTAATACTGGTGCAGTTTACTTGGATTATTGGTTAATTATGACATTAATGTAAAATACTGTGGAGTAGATGCCATCATGCACAGCTTTATTTGTGAGCCTAGAGCATTATAAGCATGACTATTCTGCAGTTACAAAAATATTATAATTCTCTAGTTTGTATCTACTTCAGATAATTCTGAGTGTCCGAAATATTTCTCTGAAAGTAAATCTATATATAATGGCCCTACATCTTATAAAATGCTTTCAAACACACAAAGAAGATGAACAATTATCCAAGAGAGATATTAGATTTTTTTTTTCTACAGTCTTGAGACTGTAGTGCAGGTAATATACAGCTTGGATTACATAATGAAAGTTGCAAAAATTCAAAGCAGCCCAAACCTACTGCATTAACTGGCCGATTCTATCTTCAAAAAAATATTTTAAAAAAATCTAAGATAATGTGGCTTCTGCATTAATTCAATTCTTTCTTGCTTCAGCAAATAAATTTTTTTTCTTGTACAAATCCTACTGTTGCAGAGTGATGCCTTATATACAAGCTGCTTGGCTACTCTTAATGTTTTCTGCACTGCTGAGGATCTCAGAAAAACTGGAGAGATACATGACCGTAAGTATTAATGATCAAGATTTTCCAATCAGTAACTCACAACTACCGGTCAAGCAGTTGATCCAAATGAAGTAAAACTATGAATTTGTAAATAGAAGGAGTAAAGCAAGGAGATTTCTAAGAAAAAATAAAGATCACACTTCCAGAATATCTACTTAAAATGTAGATACATCAGCAGAGAGGCAATTCTATTACACCAGTTTAATCATATTATCTTAGTAAACCAGTTAACCAGAGCCATAGAGTGATTGTGAAGTTGAGAGAAGGTTTACATGACTCCAAGTTTCATCAAAAGAGATAGTAACTACTCACCTCTTTGGTTTTCCTGAATTAGTCTGTGTATCTTTATCAGGTACAGCAGTGCTGGCGGATGAAAATACCTTCGACAGAGAAAAGAAATATAGGCATTTGGGCAATATACAATGAAATAATTGCAATAAAATAAGAGAATATTCTTTGAAAGAATGCCTGAATATTTCTAAGCCCTTTTGCATAAATCTGAGTTGAAATTTTATATGATTTTATACATACAACCAAACTAATGTAGAATTCAGTAGATAATGACCTAAATAAAAAATATTGCTCTAGGCAAGAAAGAATGTATCATGTAGGGAACTAAGAATTTATTTTTAGTTACAATAATGTTTTTACAGTCTAATAATCCAAAAAGTAAAAAAATAAATAAATTAATAATAGTTAAAATTTCTTTACAAACAACTTCTACCCCATCCATTTCTTTGTTGCAATGTTCACCTTTCAATGTCCTTCTGAATCCCATGGTCAAGAGCTGAGCCTTTCTCAGCTGCCACAGTGTTAGTAGTGATAGTAAGTCATCAGCAACCTAAGGACTTTGGAGGAAGGAACATAGTGTTTGTGGTGGAGTTTCTTTCCTTTCAGTCTCCGGTTTGTTCCTACAAGCTTTATCTGAACATTTTCCTTTCCATTGATCCCCAACTATTTCTGACATAAAGAGCAATGCAATGATTTACTGAGCCAGTGAGACTATTGCTACACAAGATACTTTTAAGGTACCACATCTGGAGTGATTTCACCACACAATTGTTGTAAGAAGCTAAACCCAACTCAGGCTGTGCCAGCCTGGATGAGACCTGAGACCTGTGGCCTTCTACCAGCAATAGCAGAAAATCACATTCACTGGGCTAGACCTATCACTAAAGAGAACAGAAATTTACCTCTGATGTTCACCTGATGGGAACTTGCTCAACTCATGCATTCCATGAGGTAAAAGGAAAACAAAACAAAACTGTACTTGTGTCTCCTGAATGTAAAACAAATTATTAGATTATCAAAAGTCCAGGGGACAAATGTGAGCTTTCTTTTTTTAATCATTCAGTTTAAATAACATTGCTAAGAAAAAAGGCACTGCTTTCAGTGGTCAGAGTGTAAAACTGAAACACAATAAAACCCTATTTTCTGTCTTGGTCGATGGGAGACTTGAAATTGCACTTGTTGGATAATGTGTTCACAGGTAGAATTGGGAGAATGGAGGTAGTAAAATCAAGCCAACTTCCCAAATTAATAATACATTTTATATTTATTAATCTGGAGGTTTTTTCCAAATAGAGCTCTTTTCTTATTCAGGCAGGTTTTTTTCCTTGTTATGTAAATAAGCGAAGGCTCCTTTTGAGACTAATGTCTTTCAAATGTGGAATTAGAAATGCTCCTTATTAGCTTGACGTATATCATTGATGCCACTGTATGTTTTTGTTATTTCTTTGAACTAAACAATGTTATTATCCATATTTTTTCATAAAGCAGTTTTCCTCATAGTTGCTTACTTTATTCTTTAATGCTTCGTTGTTTCCAAATCTTCTTTGAGATAAATGAAAATGGGAAGAGAGTTATAAAAAAAATAGTCTGAGATGAATAGCTACATCTTTCATAAATCTGTTTTTTAATTACAAATGAGCTCAACATAGTAATGCATTTTACTTTAATTACAATTTTGATGACCTTCTTAGAGCTGAAAACCATTTCTCTTTATTTAATGACATGCATGTGTGTGTTTCAGGAGTTCTGTTGCTAAGTGATTTCCAGGGAAGCTAGTGAAGCAGACTAATGAAGTGGCAGATAATATTTTGTAGTGTTTTTATGGAATGACATGATTGGATCACAAAGTCTCACATTTGCAAAATCTTCAGAGTTTGAAGGCTTGAGAGAGCATCTCAAGCTCAATTTTGAAAAGAATCCCCCCACCTCTTTATTTTACTACATCCAGTTTGTGTGTTTGACCATATAGTGCATAAGTCTAGTGATAGATAAGTGAATTTCATTTTTTTCCCCATTACTTTAAAAGGTCCAAAGTATGTTTGACTCTTGTATATCTCTGCTTCTTTTCTTTCTCTTGGGTGCTCACTCTTTTTAAATAAGCATCACCATTCTTCTTTCCTACAGCTTTGTTTCCAAAAGAAGCTAAAGTGCACTACATCTGACATGTAGAGTGTATAAATTCAGCTTGAAGATACGGAACTTGTCAACTTCAGAGTGTATCTGCAGCAGGTGGAAGTGACACAGCACTGACTTCAGTGCAGTTCTGTCACAACAACGATGGAACTTGGGCTCAGCTCCACAAACAGTTTTAAAACACTGTTTATAACGGGTTTGTTCATAAGTGATCTCCATCGCAATGGCAACCCAAAAGAGTGGGATCTTAAAATGGAAATGCTTAAGCAATTCTAGAAGAAAACTGGTGTAGGATTCTTATACTGCATCATGTTTCATAGAGGAAAGGAAGCCTTATTTACTTTGCATTTTTTAAAACTGATTCTTTAAAATGGCTACTGACATATTGCTTGCATATGAAGGAAAAGGAAGCATTTTCAAACGTAAGTGAATATACAGAATCCAGCCTTTACTAGATTTCAATAATTAAAAAAACCTCTCTGACCTTCCTTAAAGAAATGAACCACAAGTTGTTATTTTCATCTTCTTTTTAAGAGTATGAAGCCAAAAGCATTGTATAAAGCACAAAAGTTAAGCTAAATTGATTTCAGGTTTGAGAAATTCAGGGAAAATTATAGTTTGGACATATTCTAATTTAGAAAACATGAATTTTGCAATAGCTTTTCTTTCTCACTCTGACTTTCCTCTAGATCTTCTTTTTCTCACTTAATAAAATACCTGTTCCCATTGATCTTGCTGGAATCAAAGCCATGTTTGTACTATACATTATTAAAGTAGTGTCAGACTCATGATACAGTATGCTTGGGGCTTTGCAGCAGCATTATCTTACTTGGTGTTCCTTGAAAAATACTCAAGGGTCTCTAAGGCAGTATTAACTCCTTTTACAATGTACTGCATAACCTATTTAGTTGTATGACATTAGGTTACTAAACAAAATCAAAGGTGGTGGTGCTTCCTACATTCTACTTCAGAGTTACATTTTGTTAACCCATAACAGCAGGCTTTTCAGTGCTCACAGAAAAGGCCTAATATTTGACAGATGGTATATATTTATTTATATTAAATTTACCAGTGGGGAAGTCACACAGATGGTGGCTAAAGAGAATAGCTTACAGTTTCTCTGTGAGAGCGGGTACGAAACCTGAAAGTTTCTCCATTACTCATGTACATACACCCTCAATGTACTCCTGCTGCAACCAGCTCAAACGGCAACACACACTACTCTAATTTTTAAATTAAGTCCTGTCTTTCTCCTCAGGACTGAAAGTAAAATATTCTTCATGTTTCTGTGTGACAGAGGAGAATAATTTTTAGCTAGGGAGAAAGATGATACAAGAAAAGGGCATGTATTTAAATTGCAAAGATTAAATGGTAGATAAAACTGATTCCACACCAGTCTGCAGTATGGTATGTGCATACTGTGTGTCGTGTGAGAGGACAGAGATGCGAAAGGATTGCCTTTTTGCCTCATTCTGTTTGCTGCACGAGCCAGGTGGAGCTCTCCCAGAGCAAAAGTAGGTCTCCTCAGAAAAAAACAACTGAACATTTTGAAGCAGAAACCTGATTTCTGCTAACTTTATTCTGCTCTCTAAAGAGACTGAGAAAGACTTCAAGATAGAGACTGTAATACAAGTAAACTGAAGTTCGGTAAAGATTGAGTAAGGAGTAGGGGGAAGGTAGGTAGGCAGGCAGGCAGGCGGGCAGGTAGGTAGGTAGGTGGGTAGGTAGGGTTCCCTCAGAGGCAGAAAGACATTTTTCCCAGGAGAAAATGGGCAACAACTTCTGAAGTTGTTGTAGGGGAGAAGCCCTGGAGCAACATTCAGCCAGTTCTGTAACACTAAGATTTGCTGAATCAAGTGAAGGCAGAGTGCCACCATGAAACAATATGCCGTGGAAGGCTGTTGCACAGTCCTGTTGTTCCAAGGTTACACTCCAGTAATCCAGATTTTTCATCTCAAAAACTGCCGTGTGCTAGTTGGTGTTCCAGTATGGAAAATCAAGGGCGTTTTGGTGAATTGTGTCGTATTCAATTTTCAGAAGATTTCAACTCTGTGGCTTACTAGGGATGTTTCGTGTTAGGAAGACATTGATGAAATTCATAGTTTACTTGTACTCAGGTACAAGGTGAAAGGTGAAAAACTTAAAATGATCCTAATCATTCATATTTGAATGCTGTCCTGATCCCTGTGTCAACCAGGGGTGAACAGAGGAATATTTCCTGTGGACAAGCTGTTCCTTTGAATCGTAGGAGATGTTAGTGCTGATTTCATATCAGACACAAAGAGGTTTCATCTGTCTGCTACTGCTATCAGTACTGGAAGTTAATACAAGCAGTGATTTTTGGACTTGCGATTTGAAATCTCTCCCGGGAACGGAGCAGAATCAGCCAAATTACTTAGTATTTGTAACAATAGTTACACAATTGGATGCTTTTCACAACTACACTTTATCTGGAGCAGACTGACATAACTGTGTCAGTTAACCTTTTCTTCTCTCTTCGCACTGAAGGTTTAGCAACCCACATGTTGCTCCAGATAATTACATAAATGAGTTATAAATACTTTCTAAGAATATTAGGCATGATGGCCTGGGGCAAAATTTGTTAAATCACTGAATATGTGTAGCATCTGATTTTTTTTGTGCAACAGTTCTGCAATAAAGCAATAAATAAAACTAGGTGGGCTTTGTTAGTCAGAATGTTTATCAATTCCCTGCTCAGGACAGATAAACATTTTATTAAGCATATGAAGTCTCATTACTCCTACACATAATGAAAAAAAGTCACACATTAAAGTACATTACAGTTAGCACATTTTTCTGAAAGGGGAATAGATGGGTGACTGGTACCTTGTAGTACTCTTCTCTTGTCTCCACCTTCACTTCACACCTTCTCTAAGTCAGATTTACAATTAAGCCCATTCTGTAATATATTTATAGTAATTGAGACATATAATCCAGTGGAAGACTGTGTATTGCTGTATTCTTCCTTAGTGTCATATGTGATCTTTGTCAAAGATTGCTACAAAAAATGTTGAGAAGAGTGGTAGGTAAGTAATTATAAAGTTGAGATGTGTTTTAACTCTTTTGTCTACTTTGGGAGTGTTACATTCTTGAAAATCAAAAACTCCAATCCCTCTCTCTTTTCCTGTAAAAATCCCCACAGTTTAGAGAAATCTTGATCCACTAGGACAGACTCAGATATTTAATCTCAGTTTATTTTTCTCAGTTTTGGCACCTCAGCAAGGTATGTCACATTATATTTAAAATATAATTTCTTTCCTAGCCTTGCCTTTTAAAAAATGACAGAGCATTTTACCAACCACTTTTGAAGTGAAATGGCAAAAAGAATTTCTGGGGTTTTTTTTTTACACTAAGGTGACATTTTATCTGTGTAGGTTTTTCTGGGTGGGTGGGAAGCTTTTGTTTGGATATAAAATCACTTCACCTGAGTACAAAATAAATACATTCTGTATAATGAACAACATGAAAATAGTTATTGGTGCATCATTAACAAATGTCTTGTTTAGACATAAAAAGTGTCTTCTCTAAAAGGAGAGTTCTTACGTTTATTCACCTGAAATATTTGTCTTTAAAAACAGACATAGGAGCCAAAGGCAAGTTTTAGAACTGCATGTTTTCAAACATTGATCTAAGCATTGTTAATGGAAGTGTTATCTAAATCTTGTAGAAGTAATGAAAATTTCTCAAGGTGTTAAACTGCAGAATCTTCTGTCACTTTGATATCAGGGTTAGACAACAAAGTGGATTGCCTTGTCCATCAAAATGTGGTAGGAGAAAATTTCACTGACTACCTAGGTAAGAGTGACAAATATACAGGAAAGCTGATGTGGAATTTATCAAATTTAAAAATACTATCTGCCTACCAAAGCCCCACAAAAACCCAACAAAAAACCACCCCAAAACAGAAACCACTAGTGAAAAAGAAAAAAGAAACTAAACAAACTAAACAAGAAAAACAGGAAAAAAAGCTGGTGAAAGATGATGTTAAGTTTGCGTAAATTTCTTTAACTCGAGAATCATTTTGGAATTGGATAACAATGTTGTTTTCTAAATGAAAGAATAATTTCTTTATCCAAAAAGACACATTTCAATTTATTTGATTTAATTTCCAATGACTGCCTAGATTGAGAAGAAAATAACCATGTTACTTTCCCAGGGAGTCTAAAACAAAGGTGGAAAAAGTTTGGTTAAAAAAGAGTTGCCTTCAGCTTTGTTCTAGAAAGTTAATCATTATCTTGAGCTTTAAGTTGAACTATGAGAAAAATAAGAAATAGTTAGGGTGTACAGTTTTGTCGAGTAGAATGATTTCCTTAAAGGCAACACATTATTTGGCTTGAATTATTGGGTGTAAGAGTGGCCAGATGGAAAATTCAATTTACATTTTATTTTAACTGATGTATCAACTATTCCATTGACAAAGAGAGGTGTTAGTTTGGTGAGTGAGAAAAATGTTATTTTCTGCTTATAGTTGCATTAAAATGTTACAGTATGTTAGAAGTTTTCACTCAAAGCCTTTTCATCACTATTGCTGTTTCCCAGACTCCTCCATTTTTAGCTGTTCCAAGAAGTGAGAGCTCTAGAAGGTGTTACTATGGCTGACATTTTGCTGCCATTTCCTCCATCCCTCCCCATATATTGATGAATGCACAGTGTATTAAAAGGGCTGCATATGTTAAGGACTTTTGTCAACCCACTTCAGGGTCTTAATTGGTTTGCTGAGGCAGTACTGATACTTCCTCAGTTTTCTTCAGTGAAACTGACAGCTTAAGAGTACAAGAGTTCAATCCCTGGCTTCCCAAATCTCTCACCCTCGTTAAATCACCCCCTTTTTTTTTCAAGAGAACAAGTCAAATACCCAAAGCCTGTGTCGATCTTCAAAGCTAAAGAGGAGCCTGTGCTTTGCTGTTTGAGAAAGACAGAAAAGCAATAATTCAGCTATGTTTTGATTCACTTGAAACCCACCCTTAGCCCCGAGCTACTTGTTCCTCTTCTGCCTTGCTTACACTTTTCCAAAGGCAAAACCCCAACCTATTCCCTGGCCACCAACAGAAGCTAACATTTCCAAAGGGTTTATGCTTGTCTCATAGATCTGGGGCTACAGAACTGTGGCACTGATTCTTTTTCTAGCTGCTATCACAGAATCACAGAATAGTTTTTTTTTGGAGGGGACCTTAAAAGTTCATCTGGTCAAATTCTCCTGCCATGGGCAGGGACATGATCAACTAGATCAGGTTACTCAGAGCCACATGCACTTTGACCTTGAATGTTTCCAGGAACTGGGCATTTCCTATTTATTTGGGCAACCTACTCCAGTGTTTCATCACCCTCATTGCAAAAATATTTCTTCTTTAAACCCTGAATCAACCATCTTTTAGTTTAAAACCATTATCCTTTGTCCTATTGCAACAGGTCCTAATAAATAGGCAGCCTTTCTGTATAGACACTTGTGAAAGGTCTTGGTGTTCTACCATGAAAAAAGCGAATTTGTAGATGCCACCTGTTCCCTGAACATATTTTGATGGTTGCAGCTTCTGACATATCTATAATCTGAGATCTGTTTTCTTTTTGCACAGGTTTCCCCCCAGTCAGTATTCTTCAGAACCTTCTAAGAAACATCCATAGGGCCTGAAATGCTGACATAGGTCAGTGGATTTATAGCATTTTGTTTTGTAGTGAGGCAAAATAAAGGGGCAAGATTTAGAAATCATACGAGTTGGAAAAGCAACCTACTATTTTCAATGGTATTTCAAGTGCTGGTATTGAAAACTTTAGCACTCTGTTTCTGGCAAGAAGCTTTGTGTATGTTCAGTGACATGGCAACTCTTTGTTCTCCTTCTTTAAAAATCTGACAAAGAATAAGAATTCTTTTTAAACTAGAAAATGTCTTATGAGCAGCAGTTTAATTTTCTTATATTAGAAAACAACTACATTGTCATGAAATATTAGAACAGCAGTATTCAAACTGGAGACATGTTTGCATTTCATGACATACTTGTTTGATCTCCTATGTTATTTTATTAATGATATTTTTCCAGCGCCCTGACTTTTAAATTTTATGTGAAATGTATATTTTATTTTGAGCAAATGAGAGTACTTTAAAAAGCCATTTTAAAAAAATCTCCACTCTGACTGATGTATATTGATAATCTTGGCATGATCGAACAGAAATTTTAGAAGCACTAGCCACAAGCTTGGCTATTTTTTTATTACTTTGTCTATCCACAGGGTTTAAATGAAGCTGCGAGCCTTGAGGAACACATCAAATATACAGAAGATTTCTGTAAAAGAGGACCTTTCCAGGGAAACTGGGGGTTAAAAAAGTTCCTGTTCTGAACTGCAGCCCCATAGGGCTTAAACTACATCTGATTACAGTTAAATAAATGCCGTAGAGCAGGGAAAAAAGAAATTAGAGAGAATGTTTTGTATTACTTGCAATTCATTCAATTTCTCCCCTTAGGCAAACAAACCATTATCTTTGGTGATGGCAAAGTCTTTGACATTACATGAAACTTTCTTATTTTACTCTAAGCCCAAGAATAACATTTCTTGAAGAGGTGGATGAAAGAACTAAGAAATTGATAAAAGAAATGTTCAACTTTTAATTAAGATTAGCTGTGAACAGTCAGATTAATGATTTGCTTTATTTCCCCCTCAATATCAGAAATCCTGTATCAAACCCCTGGATTCAGTACAATGTAGTTTACCATGCAGAGAAAATTCTATTTTTCCTGCATTTCCATAGCTAATCTTTTATTATCCTACAGCCAGTATTTACAGCTCAAAGCATTAATTTTTATCTACTGAGGAAGTTTTAAATGGGCATCAATACTGGGCACTCTCCCTCCTTCCCTTTTCTTCTTCATAGTCAGAAAACACAGTAAGCCACTAAACTATGTCTAAACAGCCTGAAATAAATTAAGTTACATTTCTCCAAGCTGCATACTTTAGTGCAGTTCAAAATGTTACACTAATATGACAATTCTGTAGTTTTGGTTTGCATTTTTTAAATTTTGGACACTTTGTTCTGGCTCCTCATACACACCTCCAAAATACTTTCAGCTAATTTTTCTTCTGATTCATATTCTTATTTTTGGGGCATTTGTGATTTCCACTCCACGTGTTCTAATGAATTATTCTGTTGAATAATCAAGATGTTGCAAGTGACAAACAGGGTGCCAGTGCACTCTTATACAACAGAGAAGAGAGTGCTCTTGCATATCTCCAGGATGGCCTACTTTCACTACTGTGAAGTGCTGAGAACATTTGTAAGTGAATCCATGTTGTTCACTTCCCATTTCCCTCAGTATTCGTTCATGGAAAGTTATTGCACTTAGTCTGCATTGCTGGGATTGTAGCCCAGGAAGCTTATTGGAATACTGCTGTGTGTTCCAGGCCCAAAGACAAAGAGACTAAACCTCTTTCTAAGAAGAAGAGTCACAGCATCTTGCAGTTGGTGCCATATGGTTCAATTGACTGAATGAAAGAATTTAATTCCAACAAAGAAGGGGGCAGACTCTGAGCTAACTATAAGCATTCCAGTTATAAAAATAAAGAGGTGGTTTAATGATCAGCAGCATTAAATCCCAACAAACAAAACTGTTTGGAATGAGGAAATGAGGAACCAAAACGAAAACATTGTTCTGTTTCCACAAGTAGCAGAACTGCTATAAACAACTGTCTAAAATATCTCGTCCTGGTAACTGCATGTATTTCTGGTCTTTATCTGCTTTGCTCTCCCTCACATTAAAAAAAAAAAAAAAGAAAAAGAAAAAGTATTGGTAAAAGAAAGGAAAACAGATAAACGAAATAGGAATTATCAAAGTTTTGAATTACTTTCCATATGTATAACCAATTAGACTTTTTGTCTCCTCATTGCAACCTCATTGGTTTTAAAAATGTTACACTGTTATATGGGAATTATTTATTTGTCTTCTCTGTTTATGTGGTGCCCCTTCTTTGTATATAATTTAGTGAATTGGAAGAGCAGGAACTACTAAACGTGTGGATTGGTGTCTATATTAGGTGCCAAATCATTAAGACAGTTTAGAAATCTGGGATAATAATAGTAAAGTCTGTTAATTTCTACCCTACAGATTATCAGAACATGGATGAAATTAGAAGTTTAAGATCATAAAGATTATTTTGTTTTACGAGAGCATCATATTGGAGAGAGCAGTTTCAGTGTCCTAAAACTGCCTTTTTGCATCTAGGATATTTTTAATTTAGGAATCAGCAGGTTAGGGTGCTGTCAGTTTGGTTGCTGACCCACCCAGATCTTTACAAACTTTTCAAAGCTGATATGACCATTTTACCATACAGTATTCTCAAAACAGCATATCACTGTCTTTCGTTTCATATCCTGTCAAAATGCTTAGCCAGTGACTGAACTGAACCACGTGTGAAATTGTCATTTGTAAAGTCTTCTCTAAGTTGACATAACTGTACTGGGCAAATCTGTGGCAGTACCTTTTCCCCCCAAATCCAGTGGCATCCTTGTCATCCTGATATCAACACCTCATCTATGTTCCTGACAGTTAGGTCCCCCCTCTATTCACTAGTGAATTAAATAGTAATCTAAGCAATGTTTAATAATGAAATAAATCATGTTTCATAGTGCACGGTTTTGCACAGCCTGGTTTTTGGTAGCAGAGGGTCACAGAGGTGGCCTCTGTGGAAAGTTGCTGGAAGCTTCCACCAGGTCTGGCAGAGCCAATCCCTGATGGCTCTGAAGATGGACATGCTGCTGGCCAAGCCTGGGACAATTAGAGATGATGGTAACACCCCAGTGATAACATATTTAAGAAGAAAGCAAAACAAAAGTAGTGGTGCTGTTTTAATTGTAGCTAGAGCAGAGGAGGAGGTGAGAACATGTGAAGGAAACAACATAGAGACACCAAGGTCAGTGGAGAAGGAGGAGCAGAAGCTGCTCCATGTGCCAGAGCTGAGATTTCTCCGCAGGCTGTGGTGAGACCATGGGGAAGCAGCTGTGTCCCTGCAGTCCATAGGGATCCACAGGGGATGCAGAAATCCACCCACAGCCCGTGGGGGAGGTGCCCATGCCAGAGCCGTGGATCCCTGGAGGAGTCTGTGATCCTGTGGGAGACTCAGTGGAGAGAGGGGTCCTGCTTCCAGGCTGGAGCAGCCTGTCCTTGGAGGACTGCACCCTGTGGACAGAGGACCCATGTCACGGCAGTTTTGGGAGGACTGTGTACCCATGAGAGGGACTCACATTGCAGCAGATGCAGTAGGGCTGCTGCTGGTGAGAGTGTACCCACGCTGAAGAAATTCACAGAGAACTGTCCCCTATGGGAGGGACCACACAGTGCAGCAGGAGAAGGACTCCTCTCTTGGAGCAGCATAAGAAAATCTCAGTGGTGAACTAGCAAAACCCCCATGCCCTGTCTCCCTGCACTGTTGGTGGGAAGGAGAGAGGGGTTGGAGGGGAAAAGGTGTTTTAAGGGCTTATTTTACTTCTTGCTATCCTCTGATTCTGGTAGTAAAAAAATTCACTTTGCAACCTTAAGTTGAGCTTATTTTGCCCTTGAAGTGTTTTCTCCTGGTCCTTTTCTCAACTCAGGAACCTTTCATTAACTTTTTCCCTTTTCCTTCCTCTGCTCAGCTGTGGCAGGGAGGGGGGAGTGAGCGATTCTTGTGAGTGCCTGGCGTTGGGCCCTTGTCAAACCATGACACATAGTGATGGGCTTGTGGATTCCTGCTTGATAATCCTTCCCAGCTTTTGGCTATTTAAATAATCTTTTCCATTAGGACTCATGTACTCATGTTCTGTTATTTCTCCTACATTCAGCAGGATAAGTTTAGAAGGCGGAATGGTAATACACATCTTACAACAGCGTGCATTTTTAGACTGGCCCTGTTGCAGCTGCCCTTTCTCCAAAACATGGAATATACGTTTTTGTCATGTTAATGAATAGTCTTGTCTAGCTCTCTTGGTTTGAGGCTGAAAAGCAGCTGCAGGATGAACAGACCATGCACCTACAAGGACAAGGGCCGTGGCTGGATGACAGGCAACTAGGAAACAATTGACTGGTTTAGGGCTATGTGATATCAATATTTATTAAAGGCTTTTCTTAAACATTTCCATAGTTTTAAATGCTGTCTTTTGGAGGCCCAGAAGATACAGCTGTTTTTGCCAGATAGCATATACAAAAATGTACAAATACGTGAATTTTAGTATATAAAGTAGAGAAAAAGGGCATGTGCCCTTGAATTTAGCTTTTCCATAGGAATAATCTCTCCAATCCTACTTTTTTTAAACAGTTGTCAAAATTAAACATTACTGGACTATCACATCTTGTATAAATACACAATCTTGTATTTGCCTTAACCATTCTAAGAAAATTAATAAGACTTCCAAGGAACATAATGATATTTTCAAGCTTTTTTAAAAATCAGACTTTGCCCTAATTTATTTAACTATAAAATAGGACAAAAAAAAAATAACTTCCCTCATAATTTTTCTTTAAAACAGTTAGCTTAGCATACACTAGATTTAAGGCTAGTATGATCTTTATTACTTTTTAAATGGAACTTCTCAGAGTTATTTTTCTTTGAAACAAATCAAGAAGAAGACCATATGTACCACTGCAGACTATCTCAAAATACAGCTTCATAAGCCCTTATTTCAGTTGAGAGGGGATAAAGAGAACCATTTATTTTCATAATGACTCTATTAGGGCAGACCATGCCTCTGCCTAGAAATGCCCTGTTAGCAAAGCTGTCATCCAACAATGATCTCTGGGAAGGTGAATGAATATAGCACAGACTGTTCCTGCATTCATTTTAGAATAGTCAATAACTTCCCCCATGTCTCTACTATTTCACAAAGCATCATAATTTCTTAAGGTTTATTTTTTGTTTAGTAATAATGCCCTCTCATGGACCACAATTCGATCCACAGTGAAAACTTGCCTAAGCAGAGAATTACACACTAGAGAAATATTTACAAGATTTATTGTAATTTCTGCTGCAACTGGTCTACAGAGTAATTTTTCAAACTACTGTGTAAATTTGATATACAGAATTTCTTCTCCCACTGCCCCTGGTCATATTCCTGGGTCATATATGACTGTATGAGACACTAACGGTATAAGATCAAGGAGATTCTGTTTCAGAAGTAAATTCTTTGTAGGACATTTGGGAACAGGAAGTATGAGAATGGACACCTACAATGAAAAGGTGTTACCTGGGGAAGCTTAAAGCCTAAGGAGCTTCCAGAGAGGATAATCTTTAAATAAGAACCTCATTGAAGTCAATGTGTCCTTTGAGCTAGAGACCACATTTTGCATGTCCTGGTTCACTACCAGAAAATAAATGTAAGATGGACCTATGATTTTTAAGAGCAAAAACAAACCCCAAAAAACCAAAACAAGAAAACCCCCAGCACCATTTAGGAAGAGGATTACAGAAATTTTACATTATTGTACTATCTTATATACATATCTCAATTCCCATTAGAATAATTGGTCATGTGTGTTTCAAATAGAACAATGCATATGCAGTTTTGGTTTCACAAGGCACGAATGAGAAAAAATGGATTTCATTTGGAAATCATCCCAGATGGAGGATATGGAAATTTTGTTTTCAAGGCACAAGAGAAATACTGCCATTGTATTTTGAAATTAAAAAGAAAAATGTGAATCAAAGCCAATCGTAATGATTAATTCGACATTGATCAGGGTGAATGCAGGAGATCAGGATATTGTAAAGTATGATGAGACACAGATCATTTACTTCAAAGTGTCAATAAAAAAGTTTGAAGAAAAAAGTGAGACATTGCTGGGATATATAATGAGATATAGATGTTGGTTTAGAATGTGATATCAAGGAGCTAGTGATTTTGAAGTTATGATGTGAAATATCATCTTTAAATTCTGTTATCAGTAAAAGTTGATAAAGTTTATTAGATGCTACCTTGGAAATTATACCTGTTTCACTAGTGGAAAAATATTTATATTGTGACACAGTACAGAAATCTCATGGCTTTTTTGTACCTTTGCAGGCATAAATCCACATTTGGCAATTGTTTAGATAAGAAAATGAATAAAAATTTTAGGTTTTATAATAAATACACTAATTGTGCATTTAAAGTGCTGAGAATTGAAACTAATTACAAAAGGGTCCTGCAGAACAGTGGATTTTTAGTTAACTGCTTAATCTTAGGCCTATGATATGGCTCTCAGATTTGTAAAAAAAAATAAAAAAAATAGAGGGGGAGCTTGAAGGAGTTGAAGCAGCACTAGGGAGAAGATTCATCCATACACAATTGCTGAGTGGCACTGTACTATTATGATTTGAGTGCTCTCATCATGATGCCTGAACTGATGTAGGAGAAATTTAAAGTCTTGGCTCTGGAGGACATTAGGTCAAACCCAATATCACTATTCATGGACTTCTTTGCTATGGCATCAAGATATTATTCCTCACATCCTCAGTTTTTCCCTCAAGACTAGAAAATTAACACTTACCACAGTCACCACCCTCTCCTATCTCAAAGAGCTGACAATAAAGATTCCAGATCAGATGTCAGTTCAGATTCTAGTTCTTAGTACAGTAATCAATTATAGCTGTTAAGGGTTATAAAAATCTCTCTTTTGGAACTCTGAAAGTTACAGAAGCAACAAAAAAACCCCAATCCATAAACCCTAACAACTTCCTAATTTTTCAGAAGATTGCCTTTCCCTCAGTATAATTAGTATTTTTTTTCTTTGAGTATGCTTGTGTTATTTATTAGACAACACCACCTATTACACGTAACTCAGTGGCAGGAGTAAAATTCTCTTCCTCCCTTTTTATTCTTTACGGCACATTTTCATGGGTGAAAAATCCATCTACTTATTCTTGTTACTAACATGCTTGGAACAAAATACAAGAGAGGAATAAATGCATGGATGTAATTACCAGCTCCTGATTAAGCACAGACAAGAGTAATCTTGGCATGTACTTGGGTTTGTCACTTTCAGGTGACATTAGGTAAAAAACTTCAAATTGCTCTTTTAAGGATAAAAGGCAGCAAAGCCTTTTTTCTGCATCTGGCCTGAAGACAGACACTTGAGCTGACACTGTGGCAGACTGTAAGTGGGCATAAGACATTTTTCCACGAGACAAAGTGACATTAATATTGTGCCTTGCCGTGAGTTATCATGGCCACAAGCCATTAGTTCCAATTAAAATAATGATTTTCTCTTTCAGGATGTAATGCCAGACTTTGTATCAGGTCAGTGATTAATGCGTATTCCTTTTGTGCCTTTAATGGTGAAATATAAACAGGGTAGGTTCATCATCCATCTTCTTTATAACTGACAGTTTTAAGTAGGACAAGCACACAGTGGATGCAGACGTTCACCTAGGTATAGTGACTGTTTAGTGAACACAATCATTTTCTCAAATTCAACCTGGATCTTAAATCCAAAAATTCCAAGAGGTGCCAGTTCCTGGTGTTGATTATCTACAAAGAATTGTATTTTTTTTGTAAATTTTTTTTTCTGTCTCTATGACTTTCTAAGTAGAAATTCTCCCTTTTTTTGTCTTTCATTTTTTTATTTTTTTTTTTCATTTTACTTCATTGGAGACATCTTCAATGGATTTTACAGCAATTTATTCCAAACAATCTAGAAGAACTGAAACACAGTGTCATGCTACCACAGTTCTAACTGGCTACTGTATGTTGACTGTGCCATGACATGACATGCCAGCTGTCTATACTTTTCATTTAAGGCTGTCTTGGGTTGCAATGCAAGATGTATTCTGTTCCCAGTCTGTTGAAACCAGTTGAAGAGGTGTTTTTCTTTATCTCATAACTCTGGGAGAGGGGGCAGGTATCTTTCTGTTAATGGGCCAGCTGTTAAAACCAGGTGGAGAAGTGTTTCTTTATCTCTTCCAGGACCCATCCTCCCTCCGGGGGATATCTTCTGTTAATGGGCCATTAAGGCTCACCACATGACTGGTACAATTACATCATCCCATTGTGAATGGTCCACCTAATGGGAGGAGCCAAGCATTCCTACAAGGATAGAAGCTGAGACTCAGAACAGCAGAGAAGAATGTTTTCCACTGGATTTCCCAGAGGAGCACTGGACTCATCACACCACCACTGGACCCTTCTACAAGATCATCTCTACTCCAACAGAACCACATCTGTCACTCCAGGAGGACTTATTTGGACTGTCCCCAAAACCCTGACCAGCAGGGTGTCTTATTCTGACTCTGTCAGTGTTTCTAGGATTTCCGTTTTGTTTGCTTGGTTTTGGGTTTTTTTGTGTACTATTACATTTGTATTTTTAATATTCCTGGTAAAGAACTGTTATTCCTCTTGCTATATCTTTGCCTGAAAGCCCCCTTAATTGCAAAATTATAATAATTTGGAGTGAGGGGGTCTACATTCTCCATTCCAGGTGAAGCTCCAGCTTCCCTTGGCAGACACCTGTCTTTCCAAACCAAGACAAAGGCATACACAAGATAATAAGATTTACACAGCTCTAACAAAAGAGGGTTAAACAAACTGCTAATGTTTGCTGTGGGCTACAAGCACATAAACAATTATTAAATATTAGTATTAGTTTGAAAGTGACAGAAACAGTATGTTTATAAATGCCACAATACACAGAGATGATTCATCATAACTAGAATTCATACAGCTCACAATGCAGGATTCAAATAATCTCTTGTACCTACACATCTGAATGTCATGCAAAATAGATTTATGAGGCTAGATTTTTTTTAGGTGTTATGTTCTTGGAAAATTTCAGCCTTATGTTTGGATTTTTTTTGCTGTTTATGCCTGCAGCTAGCTGCCAAAGGCCACAGGGTCTAGTGGCCCAGGAAGCTGCTCTAGCATTTGCATAGTAGTATAATTTGTTTTGCTTTGTACATACATATATTGTCCATCCATGGCCTGGGAATCTTCTTAAGTGTAAGGGAAGTGCAGAGCAAATAAATAAGTTGAATTTGTTGGTTTTGGAGACAGTAATAAAGCTACTGTATTAGGCAGTCCATCATTTGGATTGATCAGCAAAGTCCCCTGAGAAGAGTGTTCTCTTGGAAGCTGTCACTTTTCAAGTGGTGTTTGTCTGTTCCCTCAGATACATTGAATACTTTGGTCTGGGCATGGTTTTCGGATGGATCTTACCAGCTTGAAACTTGCTTTTCCACTTTAAATATTGGTCACCTAAACTGGAAAGCTGTTGGAATCCTAGAAACTTAGAATTTGGGTTTTTGGTGTACAGTAATGCATATGAGTCAAGATGTAGGATTCTGGGTGTTGTCCTTGTCCTTCTTCTTTGCCTTCTTCTTCCTTTTTCTTCATGGGTTTGGGTGGTTTTCTGTAATTGGGTGAAAAAGGTCCGCATTGCAAGCCTCATTATTGGGCCATAAACATAAATAATATAGGTGTCACCTTGGTATTGAGTACTTATCGCTTGGATAACCTTGGAAAGTGCTAGAAGCACTCCATTTTACCTCATTTCCCTAGCTTGCTAGTTAAGCTCACGGCTCAAAAGCCTGTAAATACTGTAAATAGATAAGATATAATAAACATTCCAAGTCTGAATTCAACATCTTCGTTTCCCGTGTTATTCATCCTGACCTTGGCAGAGAAGAAAAGAAGCCAAAACCATCACAGAAAGCAAACATCCCAGCAGCCTTGCTTTACAGAGTTTAATATCCCATTATCCCCCTCCTTGTCACTGAATTGTAATAAATTTATCCAGATGCATTTCTAGTCTTATCTCACCATACTTTCCTCCTTGTAACACTATAAGTCTTCTGATTAAGCAGTGGCATTTTCCTAAGTGGCTAGAGAAAAGGTATCCAAATTCACTACCATGTAATAGTTCTGACAATACTCAATTAAGAACCACTTGTAGATCAGGTATTGAGAAAAAAATATTGCACTCAATAAAAAACAGGAGTATTTGTACCCCATCTAGCAACCGGTATCAGCACTTATTTCATCTGTAGTTCTGGGAGCAGACATTTCACCCACACTATCCAAGGATTCCCCATTATTTACAGATTGTAAATAGATTATCCAGGAAAAAGTGGTGGATACCAGATCAATTATGCCAGAAATCAAGATCTTTCACTGCTAGGGCAGGTCAAAATTTTTAAACCTTTTCAGATGGAAAAAGTTATGTTTTTGGGGAGCAGTGAAAGCTTTATCAAAATTCAGCTAGTAGGGTGAATTTTTTAGGTTAGGGATTCCTCCTCCCTTAAGAATCCAAGAAAGTAATCTCACACCTAGGTATTTGCTCCATCTATTAATTCTCTTGGCAGATTAAAAGAGGAGAAAGCAGAGCATTATCGAAGTCCTCAAGGCAGATCACTCGAGAGAGAATGACTTAAAACTCCACCACAGTAGCTCCCAAAGCGGCTGTTACCACCTCTCCCACTTTAGGTCACTATTACTTGTTATCAGAGAAATGAGAGATAGCTGATCAATATGTAATATGCAGAGGAGCTCCTGAAATTTTCTTGTCATGTGGAAAGTTCTAATTTGCTAAGGCCATTACAATAACATGCCATGTATTCAGGATATAGATCAAACTGTAGTTTTAAAACGGCTGAGTTTGTTTATGAAATATTAAATTCTTTGCAGTCTTCCAAAGAAAAGGATGGGAAGAAGGGAAAATAAATACCAAATATTATGAGTTACTTGATTTGTGCCATAACAAGCAATAAAACCAGAGACTTCTGTTCATGTTTACGTCACTACTCCCAGTGCCCACTGTGTCTTGATGGATATTTTGGCATTTTTGAGTGTTTGAGAGCAAGCTTGTCACACCACAAGTATCTGGAATAGTCTCTAGGATAATAGTATAAGAGTATATAATGGTATAGTATAAAACAATAGTATATAATAGTATATAATTATATATTATATTATATTACATTATATTAGATTAGATTTTATTATATATATTAAATATTTATTATAGATATTACATATATACTGTATATATGTAATAGTATGTATAATAGTATATAATAATATAATATAATATAATATAATATAATATAATATAATATATTAGTATATAGTAATAGTATCTGGAAGTCATAGAGCTCCCATGCACTGTGGAAACAAGATTGGTATATATACCACTGGTGTTTGTAAACTTGCAGTCCTCAAAAGAGAAGGTTTGTTCCACTTAGAGATGTTCAACTACTAGGAAAGGTAGACCAAAGCTGCCAGACCCCCAGCTACATTGGTGTTGTCAGTTGATAGTATTGCCTCTAAGAATTAACTTCCAATCTCAGTAGGGAAGAGCCTTTGTTTTTTGCTGCCATGCAATTTTCTTTCTCCCACTTCAGAATGACAGAAAAAAATTGGATTCTGTACAAGCCTACGATGACAACAAAAAATGCAGTTCTGCTTTCAGTGATTTCTAGGTCAGAGTATTTTCTTTAGTCTACTTCCAGGATTATTTCATGTTCTAGGTTTGCTTTCATCACTCCAACAGACCTTTCTTTTCCTGAGATAGATTGTTTGCAGCCTTAGTCACTTTGGCACTTGAAGTCTCCACTAGACTGCATCTCTTGACACCTGAGAAGTAGTTTACTTTTCATTCCACTTCTACAATGATTTGTCCATCGTTTTTACACCTCAGAAATTGGTTTGAAACCAGTCCTTAGTTCCAGCTGATCATTACCTATACAAGATGATGCTTCAGAAGAAACTGTTTCCTCTTCTCTGCAAAATTAGATATTATTTCATTCAGGTGCCAATGACAAACACAGAAGTAATCACTCAGGCAAATTCTCTCTTCAAAATCCAGGAGCTGCTATGAAGAAAACACCTTTGTGATATTGAATACAGGATTCGTAATAGAAGAGTTTGTTATTTGGGTATTCAGGTATGGCATGATACCACCACCAGTGACCTGAAGGAAAGGAGCTGCCTATTATTCCTGAGTAGACCATAGTTTGACCCTTCAACCAATCCTTGTGACTCTTCAGAATGCTCATAGTCCACCAGCTGACAAATACCAATGCGCTGAAGTGCTGGGACCCTGCAGGGGCCATAGCCTCTCTGTTCAGCTCCAGGCTAGGATAGCTTAGAGAGGGATTGTGAAAAAGAATGATCAAACACAGCAAGGACTGTGCTCACCGCAGCCTGCTGCCTGAGCTAAGGAGATTTTCCTCCCCTTCTCCTTCCTCACAAAGATCTCCTTTGTGGAGGGCCTGGGCAAATCAGCTACTGATGTCACAGATATCTGCTTAATAAGGAGGTAATTTTCATCATCTAACTAACCATCTTTCCAGAGGATCCCCAGTCCTCACCTAGAAGGACCATATGCACTCCCGATGTGATCATGCAATTGGCTGTAGTGGTATTAAGTTGCTTCCTTGCAGGTCTGAAACTGTCCTTAGAACTCTGTGAAAGAAATTATTTTTATTCTGAAAAGCAGTAAGAGACACATTAAAACCTCTATGTTTATGCTTTAAAAGTCCCATTGTTTTTAGAAGAAATGGAAAGCTTAAGTAATTAAAAGCAAAAAAAAACCAACCCAACAACCAGAATTTGAGTACTCAAAAGAGTTTTCTGATGTTGTTAAAATGATTGTCAAAGCCACCAGTATCAAGACAATTTGCTACTGTGCATATGCCTATACTACATGGAATCCATCATAAACATATTGCGTGTAACTAATGAAGACCTTCTTGAACGAGTTCCTGTCTGGTAATGAAGAATGGTTCTATTTAAAGCATGGCAATGAATCATCTTTCATGGTCACATTGCAAAAAAATTACTAGACAAATAGTGAAGCTGTGGTAATGAGTGTGAGTCTGGAACATTTGTTGTTAAGATTGCCTCCCTATACTTAGGAAAAGTTATTATAAATTATATTTTCATTATGTGGGACCTGCATGCCTAAAAATTCCTCATATATGCTAAAATAAATGAAAAGCATATTGAAATTTTTTTCTGAATATCAAAGCTATATGTTAACAGTAAGCTACTTATGCTGAATTACATCGTGTAGTAGTTTTAGCATTGTCCTCTCTATATGTCTGTTACAGATGAAAGAAATAAAATCTGAGAACCTTAAATGCTATAGTTAAATAGAAACACTTTGTATTTGTGGCAGCTTTCTTGTTAGGTTCAAGTGAGTCTTTTAAGATTGGTTTGGAGTCACTGTCTTAAATCTGCAATAGGAGGAAGAAAGTTACAGTCTTCTGTTTCCTGGTGGGATCTCTGTAGGGATACAGATCACAGTCAAGATAATGCTACCTAAAGGTTGTTTGAGGTCCTCCTAATCCCCCCACTTTTCTGTGGTACCAACCTTCAGTCTTCAGTGGTTCTACTCTTCAGTCTTAGACATACATTCACAGTCTACTGCTAACATTCAAAATTGTGCCAGGTAGGCCAGTTGCCACTGAATCTAGAGCCTTCCTTCCCACTCTGGGATGTGCCTTGTGCTGGAGCTTGTGCTTCCTTTAGCAGTGCAGATGTTTCAGGCTCATGCTACAAGAAGGCCAAGATCAAGCCTGGGCCAGCTAATGTGAGGCTCCAAGTGAGCTTTTTCCCACATGTGAACCTGCTCTTTGTGTGCTACACAGACAAGAGTTTATCAAGCCTCCAGACACAGAATCTGGTACTGGCACATGTAAACCATATTACCTGTTTATGCAAAATATTTTTCATGCACAAATGAAGGACAGCTTAAGACTCTAATAAAATCACAGCTTAAAACAAATGTTTATCTTTTTTAAAAAATATTATCTGTTTCTGCAACAGCGTCCCTAGTACAATCATTAGTCTTTTCAGGGCCAAACTTTATTTACAGTGTGAAGGCTCATGGAGTGGTCCATCTGGCTCCTGGCTGGGAAGAGAACCTTTCATGCCAAAATGCACCTCTGAGAGAAAGCACACGGGATGTGTAATGGGGCTTAAGCTAGAAATGTCAAAACATTTTGCATATCCTCATATTTGCAGCATCAATCATGACAAAATCTGGATCTCTCTCAGTTTTAAAGATTTAAAAATTGCATCATGTAACTGTTCATTAGTTCTGTCTTATTGTTTGCTAGTAAGTAAGATATTTCACAACGTCAAGATGCTCAGGCCTCTGCATAAAAGCCCATTGATTTCTGAATGAAGAGACTTCTTGGGGAAAAACATATCAATATCTCTGAAATGGGAATTTAAAGCTCTGTAATGTTTTGGATGTCAGCACTTTTTATGGGGTTGTCACCAGACATGATGATGTAATGGAATATATAAGCAAACTGGAGTGATGGTATTTTCCTGGTCCACCAGGCCAAATATCAGTGGTGAAATCTCTCATGCATCTACAGTCCTGAAATCCAAAAAGAAGCTCTATTGCACATGAGGACACAAACCTTGTCTGGGTAGTTGATCTGAATTTGGGTTTGGAGGTTTGTTCATCCCCTATAGGTGCTCCCTATCCTGACTTGTGACATGACACAAAAAAGAGTGAGCAAAGAAAAGTTTGTCTGTGAGCAGTGGAACCTCCAGACCTTGCCTGTTAAATTAATACTGAAAGCAAAAGCTTTGCTATGTACCTGACCCAGAGCAATGTTAGCTGAGAAGCAAAGAAAATTAATAGTTTAAATGAGCAGAAAGTCCCAGAGCTCTCAGCATTTATAGGAAGTAAGGGAGGGGGAAACCCAGAAAACACCTGAAGGATAAGAATTTCTAGATTATAGTTAATAACAACCCAGCCAGCATGGCTGATGTTAATGATCTGTGTGCGAGGGGCCCAAAGGTTGCCACATCTAAACTGTGCTTCTTTCTTACAGAATTGACAAGCAGGAAATATTCCATTACTGCTCCAGCCAGATCTGTAATGACTTCTCTGACTTTTTCCCTGCTGTAGGTAAAGGCTTACCCATGCAATTTCCTTCTTTTGTCTTCACAGAGTCGAGGATAAATTATTTCAACCTCTTTGCAGGGGGCATTTGAAACTAAAGTTATTTTTAGGGAGAAATAAATTCTTTCATGTAAGATGTGGGAGTTGTTGCTCCTCAGGCAGCTGAGAGAAAATGAAAGGCACTTGAAGTCTTTTTAAAAGCTGGGTTCTGATGTTTAGCTTGAGATCAAAGAGGGAATGGGAAAAGGAGGGGAAGCCGAGTTTCTAGTAAGCTATTGGTATATACAGCCTTGTATATGCGTCCTTTGAAGGACTTGCCATTACATTTCTGATCTTTGAACTCTTTTTCTTATTTTATGAAGGTGAACTGGATTTCTTTTCAGTTATCTTATTGTGAAACTAATGACTATGCCTCAGATGCCTTGAGAAGATTTTAGGAACCTAAAAAAAGAACACAGTATCTGTAACTTGGTTATTTCACTCACACTTTTTTTTTGTGGGAAAAATTCCAATGTAGTTTTAAAAGATTAACATCTGAAATATACTTTACCAGGTTTTTGAAAGCACAGTTCAGGATTTTGATGTGATACTACAATAATTTAAGCTCAATGCTGTTACTTTAGTATATTTATTTTGTTTGCAGTAAACGTATTTTCTTTTCAAGCTGTTTTATTTTTTGAGAGTGGAACATTTGAAATTTAAAATTCATCTTGTTGCTGCCTTTACAAATACTTGCAAAGCCACTGCTGACTTGTGTGAAGAACAATAATCAAGATAAATGAGCTACTAATAGCATTTGCAACTAATGCAGATGCCAGCCAAGTGTCCCCAGCAGAATGACAAAACCTTCTTGTTGTTTTTGATCTAATGCTAGGTATACCACTTACTTTCTGACACTTTGAGAAAAAGCACAGCTAATGGTGTGTAGCTGAGGGGCAGTGCTGTCTATTTATCAGTGTGTGTAGCTGAGAGATTGGTTGTGGAGCTCAGAAGCAAGCTGTATTGATCTCAGCTGCACTACATTCTTATTGTTTCCTACACTTACCCAACCTGATGTTATTCACTGGAGCCAGGAATCAATTAGCGTTGATGGCTTCTGCAGTGGAAAATATATAATATAAAAGATATAATTTCCAATATTGTGTGTGATGCAAATATTTAAGGTTTTGACAAGAAATGGAACCAACATAAATAAGAAGCAATTTCTTTTAATATTTTCATATGATAGTAACAGCCTCCATTAAAACAAATTTTTCCTTTGTTGCTCTTCAAGACCTTTACTGAGATGGGGAAGGAATGTAATTCCCATTATTTACAGCTTGTGAAATTGACGCAAGAGAGGGAAGAGCTGTCTTGCTCCAGGGAAGAGGTGGTTGAAGAAGAAGAGTGGAAGCATACTTTCAAGAATGGTTTGAGTGCTTATAAATATTGATGCAGTAGTATCTTACATTGTGATGATTTCTGAGCTTCACAAATTCATGAGCTTCTTGTTATGTTACAACATGGTTTTGTCAATAGAGAGTGATAGCTTTTAATACAAAATTCCATTAGGTTTGCAAGCATATGGTAGAACCCCTGGAGAGGTCCTGATTTGGATCAAATGAGCGATAGAGACAGAGATGATAACATGATGGCTTTTTTTTACTCCATTTGTTGAGGGCTATTTGTTTCTTTCTGGGGAAAAGATGGACTGATTATTTACTTACTATCTTCCCTGTTTCTTTGTTGTGTGCCCATGTCACACATCACAGGAATGGCATTGGAGCAAAATGTTCAACCCGCTAAAAAATCAAGTGTTCCAAGTAGGTTCTGTTGTCACTGTCTCCTGAGAAGGCTCAATGAAGATAGATGCAAGGCTGCAATAGAAAGCAGAAAAAATGGCCCTAAGGACAGCACTGAGAGCAGAGAACATCATGTAAGTGCCTAGGAAATCCAGGTCCACCACCCAGCTGATGCAGATTTCTGTGGAATCTCCCCATGTGTCCTTGGCACACATTGTGAGAAAGGAAGTAGGGGAAACTCCAAAGATCTTTGGAAAAGCACACATTCAGCTCTCTCCATGCTCATATATCTCTTGTTTGCCAGGGTTATGCTTCCTTGGGGAAGGCACCTGGCTAGTGAAACCCTGTGGGAACACCCCTGGAATCTGTATATATTGAGGATGTGATGGAAACACCTTGGCTTCATATGGCTACCTTCTTCAAAGGTTTCATAGCAGTCCGTGGTAGCTATGGCAACAATAATCACCTTAACACAGAAGAAAGCAAGCAGTTCAAAGGCACAGCCACTGGAAGTTGAACCCGTTATCATAGAGGTACCTGCTGACACTGCAGATGCTCCTTGGAAGAGGATAGAAGTCAGTACTGATACAGGCAGATGAACTGTGGGAAAAAGACAATTGCACCTTCACATCACCCATCCTCACAAAGTTCTTTCCTATTATTGCAATAGTCTGTGACCTGGCATACCTGGCAGCCTGGCACACATCTGTGAAAGAAAACAAAACCTAAAAACTACTGATTTCCCTACGATCTCATTTCTAGTGCACAGTGTGTCCCAGTGGTGCAGAACTGTCAGATGAGACCATTGTCATGGCAGGTCTGGCAGATCTGAGCCTCTGCTGCCTAAATGGCTGGAGAGGTGATGGCCTCAGTCCCTACCAGCTCAGAATAATGAAAACAGTAAATCTCTAAAATTGTTTATTTCCTCCTCTTGTTCCCTTTTGATGCTCCCAGGCTGCCCGGGCTTTGATCATTGCACCAGGAGGCAACCATGAAAACTGATGAATCCAAAAAGAGGCAGAATAACGTTGCTGGGCAGAGCCCACCCTGCACAGGCACCTCAGGGTGCCTGGCAATCACAGGCTTTTCAACCTGCTTAAGGGTTGTTTCTTTCCCACCCATTTTTTGTCTTTTATTTCCCCCACTAGGTTGGCTGATGTGAATTATCTCCAGGTGAGCATATGGAATGCTTTCCATTATGGCTGGATCTTTCCCTAACCCTTTGCCCTAAACCTACTCAGATAAAGTGTGATTCCCCAGCTTATCATTGTCATAAAAGAAAAACCTACTCTAAGCTCTGATGACATTGATCTCTGCCTTCTCCATCCTTCTATCTGCTCTTCACTGAGATTATTTTGTTTATAGCATTCAAATCAAGTACCAGTGGATATAAAGCAGTTGGCAAGAATACAGAATACACCATTTTCTAATATTTTATTTCACTAAGTTAATGTGTATTTTCTTTCCTGGCTATTTTGACAAATATTGCATACAGTACATTTAAGAAACATTATAATGCAAAATATCCCCCAAACTGCTGCTGGTAAATGGTAGTGTTTATTTCCAAACATGAGCATGTCTAATTGGAGATAGGCAGCATCACCAAGTAATTAGGTACCTTAAGGAATCTTTCTTTGAATACAGATTCAATCAGAAAAAAATGCATGAGATTATCCTATAAGTGAAAACATGCATTATTATTAGAACAGCAGTGGCCCGAAGAGTAATTTCTGGGCCTTAAGTCTTCTCTGAGAAGCACAGCAAAGACTGCATTTTTCTTGGTGTCATTTCCATACAACTGTTAATTGCAGCAATTTTAGTTTCTCTGCTCTTTTCCACCTTATACTTCTTTTGGACTTGGTCCCTCAATGTTCCAGAAATGTGGTTGTTAGTGCTGTTAGGTCAAGTTTTTTCACAATAACATCCTCTTAAAATGACTTTTGGGAATGGACAAGTTAATTCTCACTTTGCCCTGCTTAATTCAGTCCAGTGGCATGCCCTCCACAGAACATATACTTCTTTGAGTAGATAACAAACAAAAAAGCTGAGCTACAAACTATGGCTAAAGAGAGGTCAAAAAGAGCTTCTCTAAAATACCTAAAATGTGCCCTCCACAATATATTTCATATTACTTTGTAATTCCCCACTTGTTGCTTACACTAATGGAGAGCCACATCCTTGTGAAATTAATTCAAAAACTTTCCTTTAGCATGTTTAGATGTCACTGAAAGAGTTGAAGGTTAATTTGGGTATTTTTCTTGGCTTGTTCTATTACTCATCTTCCTTCAGTCTGTTTTCTGCCAAAGCTTATTAAGTTCACAACTGGATTTATCCATATAATCATATCTACTCTCAGGAAAATAAAGTGGGTTTCAGGCCAGTACTCAATTTTGTTCAGAGGATAATGGGAGATTTTCTAATTTTTTTAAGAAGACACACAACATCAAAGAGCAAAGAAAGCCAACCTACAGTGTCTTATTTTTCATTTTTCAAGAAAACCATGCAGTTCAGATGGTATTTAGGTTTTCTCCTCTCTCATATTGAAGGTATCAGCTTTGGCTTTAATTGCTGATTTCTCTGTGGTACCTGTAACATATCAAATTAAGGCTTTGAAGGAAGGAGTCTAATGTCATCTTTGCAAGTCATATACTGAACTGATCAAAAGCTCTTCAGTCTTTTCACTTAAACTGATTTAGGCTCATTTAAAAGTTGTGTGCAAAAATGTTCAGAATTTAGCTATCAGGGCAGATAACTTCACAAAATGGTCAAAAATATGTTGTAATATCTGTAGATGGCACAAATTTTACATGACTGTTTGCAGACACTCAGTGGATAAAAAGCAGATCCTATCCTGATGCCCTCCTTCACTTGTTTCTTCACACTATTTTTATTTTCTAGGCTGGTGACTCACTAGATTTTCTTTCTGCACTTTAGACCATCCTTATCTGAAGAACTGTTGGACATGAGCTCTGATTTGTTGCCCTGTTGCATCTTCAAAAATAGGTATCTGAATCTACTGGTAAGAAAAAATACAAATACAAATACAAATACAAATACAAATACAAATACAAACACTATTAAATAAACTCTTCCAGTTTCAGAACACACAAAGAAATGCACTAAATATTTCTTCCATGAGACTGTGTTGTGGGAGCTGGGATTGTATTTTGCTTCTGCTACCTGCAATTTAAAATAAGAAAATAAGGAAAAAGAAAATCTGTCTTTGGAAGGGTTGGATGCTGTGATCACAGTGCAGAGTATCACGACTTTGGAGGCCAGAGAAGAAGACCAGAGCCAGTTTGCTGCTGTGTTGTCTTGGCAGCTTGGGGTGGGAGTCCTGCCTCTGCCCAGCTGCTGCACAGGGAAGATGGGTGCCAGAGAATGGGCCTAGGTCCCACACAAAGGGCAGAAGAAGAGTAGGTGACTAAGATTAGAGGTAAATTTAGTCTAAATTTTAGCTTTGATCCATAAATTCACTCACTATGCTACATTTCTGCAGTACAAAGCAGAGCTGAATCCAGACTGTGGAAATAACAGCATCAGCCTGTACACTGAACTACCCTTCCTATAGATACAGAAAGCACATTCCTCGCCTCTCTTCCCCCTCCTCCTTCACTTTCAGCTTACAATTAGTGAAAGAATTAGGTTTCTTTTCATTTAAGGTTAGGGTAACTATTGGTGAGGCTGCAAATATGGAGAACCCCATTACAACTTTTTTTATTCTTTCTCAGAAAATTTTGGCCCTACCTCTACTTTATTAAAACTGGGACCAGATTTTTAGCAGGGGCAAAGTGATGTAACTCTGTGAGAAGCAATTAAGTTATGGGGATTTAAACAACAGAGAATTTCACCCCTCTATCACTTGCATCTTACACACCATTACACATTTTTTTTCAAATGTGATTATGTTTGTGTTTGCTAAGAATCACAGCTGACAGAAAATGACAAGGGGTAAAAAGCACTTCTAGATAGAAGAAGAAAAAGCAGAAGAGAATGGAATTGCCCCAGAAACATTTTCTCAGTGTTGCAGTTTGCCAGCTTAATGATACATAATTTTAGCTTCTTTAAAAACAAATCATGGTAATGGGGCCTCAATTTGTGTTTCTTTTCTTTTTTTTTATTATAATGTTTAAATATTTGTTGCAAATGAGGGCACTTATATTTATGCACCTCACACTGCAGCAACCCTTCACTATAAAATAGTTTTTTGCATGATATTTGTTGCTGTATAGTTGCCACTGCTGCTATTCACAAACTGAGAGGCATCATGAACATCAGACTTTAACATCACATTTTTGGCTTCTTGGATGGGATTAGTGTTCCGTTTCCAGATTCTATTACTGGATGAGTGTCTCTGGCTTGAAAAAAAAAAAAAAAAGAAAAAAGAAAAGGTATAAGCAATGTTTTTATTAAACCTTCCCCTTAGCTTTACACAAAGTCTTTTTTTTCGTCTTTGTAGACTCCATGTTTTTTTAATGATTGCTCCTTTGCTTGTAGAAAGTTGAGAGGATAAGAGAAGGAATGGGAAAGCACTCAGAATAATTCAATTTTCTACTTTGTGAAGAGAAAAATCTGTCTCTGGGCTACAGCTAAAAAATAATAAAAATGATGTTTTCCTTTTGTAACTTCCAATACATTTTATTTAAAGAAAAAGTCCATTTTAATCACAGATTTTTTTTTTTTTAAGAAGTCATATGCTTTGCAAAATCTCAGAAACAGGTGATACACATACTTGAATTTGTAAGGAAACAAAATAATTTTACAATGGAGAAGACACTGAAGATTTGGGCAGAGAGAAACCGAGCGAGGTTCAACCAGGGCAAGTGCAGGGCCCTGTGCCTGGGGAGGAGTAACCCCAAGTACCAGCACAGGCTTGTAGAGAGCAGCTCTGCATTTTGAGGGATGACCATGAGCTGGCAGTGTGACCTTGTGGCCAGTAGAGCAAATGTATCCTGAAGTACATGGGAAGAGTGTGGCCAGTAGACCCAGAAAGATGTGAGAGACCGAAGTGTTAAAGGCTAATGACTCAAAGAAATGGACATTTACGAAATCAGCAGGTGCTTTTTTGAGGTCACATTTGCACCCCCCAGTCAAAGGGGAAAAGAAGAGGTTTTTGGTGTGTGGCGGCAAAACCTCTGACCTGTAATTATCTCTCAGTGTTAACATTTGCTCAGGTTGAACACACCTTTTCCTTAGAATGGACCACAAACTGAGTGCTAACAGGCATCAGTGTGATTTGACCTGGGTGTTAAACTGAGTCTGTGCCTGACTTTTGTATATTTATCCACCATTTATGCTTACAGGTAAAACCCTTCTAGAAATTGTGCAGGGAAACCCCAATAATGAAGGGAAGTCAGCAAAGCAAACGCACATACAACCAATATGGTCAGTGCTACGTTTCTCCTTTATTCTGCATAAGATGGCAGGTTTTATACACTCTGTATAGTTTACACTTACAGATGATTTCTCACTGGCACACAGAACAAGAAAGAATGCAAACACTTGCTGTTTAATAAACTGTTTAAGGTAGCTACCGTGTCCACACCAATTACTATACTATAAAACCCTTTGACCCTTGTTAACACCTTAAGTGAAAATATTAACTACGACACAGTCTTGGCTCTAATTTTAACTGCGCCACAGAGGCCTTGACGATGAGGCCTTGGTCCAGCCTGGGACCTAGACCCAGTCTGGGTGATTCAATCACAACAAGATCTCCTACACCTTCTCTATTCATGTGGCTTAAATCAAATCAGGTTTGAAACAGTTTATTCATTTATTGACAGAATGTGATTAACTGGAGAACAGATAAATCACAGTATTAGTCAGTTCTAAAATGTTAATAAGCACTTAAAGTTTCTAAACCTTTCTTTTACTAATCCATGAAAATTTTCATCTCCCAAAGACAGATGCACACATTTCCAGGAGCACCCTGCTCCTGGAAATGCTCACATAGTTCTGATGAAGTGCATCCCAAGTTTTGAAAAGCTGTAGCAGAGATGGTGTTCAGGACTAGGTCTGCTTTATGACTTGCTGAGGAATGAAAACTCCCTATCTCCTAACAGCTGTATTTTAGGGAAGGTGAATAATGATTATTGACACTTAAAATTACTTACAATTGACTGCTGAAGACAATGAAGCAAGTCTAATGTTAATGCTAATAATGGGTACAAGTCAGGTGTGTTTTTATAGTAATACTCAAGGACCGATTCATTTAACTTCCATTAATTTTAATAGGAGTTATCCACATGAATCCATGCATATCAATAAGTAAAGTATACCTTGTATGTAGGAAATTCAAGCCATTGTATTTAGAGCAAAGAAGAATGGTTTAGTCAGGAATCACTTTCTTGTTACAGGATGGCAATTCTGTCATTGTGAGGTTCTTTTTCAGAATGCAGACTCCCCACTTTTCAAAACATCTACTCTTTGCTGCTAACTGCAAATAACATCAGAAGATTTTTAGGCAGTCTGGTTTATGTGAGTCTGCTTCTCAGTCAGGAAACAATCTTTTTGGTACTGAACTGCAACTGTTTCCTTAAATACAAGTGGCATTCCTGCAGCAGTGTCTACTTTGTCATGTTGGGTTGTTATTTGGAGGAAATTAGGGTTCATTTCATGAACTAGGAATAAGCTGAAAAATGTTAAGAGATCATTTAATGTTTTAAGGGTCTAGTATAGAGTTGTATTCTTTTAAATAAGACTATTCTATCCTTTTATTCATTTTGATATACCAAAAGAAGTAAAGGCTTATTTAAAATTCTGATTTTCACAGCAGATGTTAAAAAAAAAAATAATTCTTACAGGTTGAAAAAAATAGAACAGGTTTTAGAATGGAAAATTATGAGTGTACTGCAGATGTAAGATACTCCTCTTGTTTGCTGCTCAAGTTATTTAACAGAATTCACAAAGGCATCAAAGGAGGGAAACAAAACTCCAAGATTATTGTCTGAATTGGTGGGGATTACCCATTGCTTCTTGTTCAGCTGAGTATTCTCCCTTTACTCAAGACTAATAGTATGCCTCTAAAAGCTCTAATGTCATTGAGAAGAGAAAAATTCCCCCAGGACAGCAATTCAGAGAAGTTAAATTTGGCTCTGGCTTGCCATTTTGAGGGCATCTCTCTCTTCTCTGTTGACTGCAGATGGAGTCCTTGGAAAGGCAGTGTCCACCCTAGGCAAAAAATAGTCTGCAGAAATACCTTCCTCTGTGTCTGGGTGTCTCCCTAAAGGCCTGCACACCACCATTCAAGGGAACTGTTCTTTTTAACTACTTTTGCCTAAGGGCTTCAGATTTCTTATTAAGGATTTTGGGTGTTTGTTCATGCTGGTTTTGCCATTGAAAATGCTTCAAAGTGGTATTTCTTGGTAAATTCAGTTTGCTGTAAAACAGAGAGTGCTTCTTGTGAAAAGCAGAGCTCCTTTAATCCAACAGATATATGATTTTTGTTTATTTTAGTGGTTTGGATAAGTATTAATACATTGTTTCTCTGCAGTCTTAGTGATTTAGTTCCAGGTTTGCTAGGAAACAGTCTTGGATCTGAGTATAGGAAAATGCAATGCAAATCATAGCTAGCACTGTTGTTTACATAACTTTCAGTAAAGGACCCTTGGGAAGTATGTACAAACAAATGTATTTATGTGACAGGAGCTGTTTCATTGGGTTTGTGTTCTGAAAGACAAGGTGAAATAGGAAATCCAGCAAGCAGGTAGGATAAAATAAATTATTTGAAGCGAGCCCTAGATGATATAATAGCTCAAATCCATGAAAATCGATAACAATGCACAAGGCCTTTGAGAGACCAAATTGTCACTGAAAAGTTCATAAATTCTGTTTCATTATTTGAGAGCTTCTATGCTTTCAACCATATCACTAAAAGCCTTCCTGTTACACAACAAGGGGTTATTTCCTCATTTTGATGGACTCTGCCTATTTATATTTATTATTTGTACTGCGTGAACTAGCCCTGTTTGATAATCTTGACCATGACAGGAGAAGCTTTTGTTGCAGCAACCCTCCTGTTAGAGGGTAGAAAAGAGCCAAGACACAGACTTCTTGTTTATCACAGTATGAAAAGGGTCCTGGGTTATTCCTCTTTACAGCTCAGCCATCCTGACTCCAACTATTCACTGGCTGCAGCAAGCCCCTACTGGAGGTTTCCCTTGCAGCCTCTGACTGCTGGTTATTTCCTGCTAAGCTATGACTGCAGGTATTGGTTTGCAGACTCTGAATGCAGGCTTTTACCTCACTAGACTATGACTGCAGGTTCCAACAACAGGCTCTAACTGCAGACCTCACAGCAGTGATTCTCTCTCCTTAGGAGAGCCATCTTCTTCATGAAGAGGGAGTCTCACCCCCTCTTCCTCAAGGTTCCTATTCTCCCATGATCTTCCCCTCTCACTAGCTAACCTACTCCCTTTTATCACACTTATCTTTATTGGATATAGCTGTGACTCATCAGGGGAGGCTGAATTAGGTAATTAACACAGTTGATACTTATCAGGGGCAAGGTCACCTGTATTCCTTTCTCCTACATGCTACAGGCAATTTTTTTCTTCTTTCTGATATTTACATTTAAAACCAAAGAAATTTTACAGTTACTGTAATTTTACTGTTACTGTTTTAGCTTTGTATTTTATCTTACATATGGCACATATTTCTGAAGTGGAATGCAGGTTGCTTCTTTCCATAATATAGCTTTCATCAATTTGCACTGTGATAGTCATTATTAACCCCGTTTTTTGTGTTCTTACAAGCAGCCTACAAATTTCCAGCTTCTAAATTGTACTGATGTTTGATCAGGTGTTTTTTTTTTTTTGTCAAGGAGCAAGAGATCTCAGGACTGTAAGTCTTTAGCAAAAGTTCATGTCTTTAATATGCTTCAGATGATTAATATTAATTGTTCTGGTGCAGTGGAGACCATGTGGAGATGGTTCACATTCTGTTCAGGAAGGAGATGCGGGCATGGCTCTGACTCATCCCTTCCAGTCACTGTCCCAAACTTCCACTCAGTCTGAAAGGAGAGAATATCTTCTCTTTAGTTCCTCAGCACTGCTTTTATTGCTTGTAATGAAAGCTAAGTAAAGATAATGACTGTATACAATCAAAGTAAATTTCCTTAACATATATTTAGACTCCTGGAAAATATCAATTCTTTGTAGATCCTCACTTCTTTTCAAAGGTATCGGTGGTTACCGACCCTTATAATGTATTTAGGGTAACTAAATCTAGATCCTGTATTTGTATACATTGCCTTAATTACTTTCACAAAGTGCAAATGAAGTGGGAGTGCTTGTGTATTGTCCATTTAGTATGTAGGTCATGCCAGGGGCATGCAACAGCGCTTATCAACCCTGTGACAGCGCAGTGGCTCCCTGCTGCTGTGTTAATATGAAAGCAAAGTCAAGGGAGCTTATTTTCAAAGACAGACAGAGGCTAATCCCACAATGACAACGTTTTATTACATTGTCAAGATGTCTGTGTCTTCTTCACATGGCATAAGTGGATGGGTATGGACAGCTGGGTGCCCAGCTCAGAGCTTACTGGTTGTGAGACAGGTGTGGCCTGGAAGCTATAGCTGGTAGCATGTTGCTCAGAGCTCTGACCTAGGAAATAACCTCTGCTGAGGTTACTGTCACATTTACTGGTGTCTTGTACCACCTCTGAGGCTTCCAGGCTGAGTTGGACCCTCTCAGCTACAAGCATGAGCCGCTCAGGCAAATGCCTTGACTTGTCTCTGTAGACATACCTTGAGTAACTGAATGACCTCTGGAAGACTGTGGGTGCAAATATTTGGACATATTTGACAGTTTTTTCACTCGGTCAGTGTCCACAGTATCCTGCTCAGGTCAGATAGCAGGGAAATATTCTAGTTTGCCTAAAACCAATCAGTTAGAGAGAGCTGCTTGCACCACTGTGGGTTTTCTTTTTTAAGAATGCAACCAGGAGTCACAGGCATGTTTTAGCAGTCCACTGTATTAGAAATGAAACAGCACAAGTTCCTTCACAAACTTAAGGTCTGACTTAAATTTGGTGTTCTCGTGATTTTGCATGAGTAGAGCTGTGATCTGAACAGCTGGTCCAGATGTGACTTGAATTCTGTCTACAACCTGCCCATTTTTGAAAACAAAAGTATTTGAATACTGCAGTTTTTCACATACCAAAAAGGTTTTTTGCTAAATTCTGGAGTATGATCTAATTAAGCTCAGTTTTAGTTCCATTTAATTTTGATAGAAATAGATAATTTACATATTCAAAAAGATTTTATTTAGTAAAACCCAGTATTGTGGGTGAAAGGAATATGGGGTAATGATTCATTGCATTTACTGCTAGACAAAAATCTCATCATACTGTTTAATAAAAAAATCACTGCTTAGTGCCTAGTTAAGACATGAAAAAGCCATTGCACTGTTTAAAGTGCATCAGAAGAAAAGAGACAATATAGTTCAGAAACTACAAGACTGGAAAAACTTTTTTATTGAAGAAGAAACAATTTATGTATTTTCATCACATTGAATCTACTGCGCTTATAAAAATCAAATGTTTTACATTCTAAATTAGAAAGAGATACCGAGCAGGCTGATTGTTGCCTGCAGGAAATCTTCCAGGCTGTTTTCTGACATTCTAAATATAAAATACGCCATATGAGAAATGTTTGATTCATTCTGAAGCCTGTGATGAATGTTTGCCAGGAACCATTGACCATTGCCTCATCTCAAGTGGAATCAAATTGGAAGTTTCCCAGAGAAAGCAAAGACAGACCTCTGGAGCTCAGTATTTAATCTAAGTTCCTTGTACACCTTTCATCTTGCCTGAGCAGATAAAGCAATTTTTTTTTTTTTCCACAGTTTGGTGAGAAATGACCAGCGTCAGCTGTACAGTGAGTCTGTAATGTGGAAATATAATTGTTGGGAAACAAGGACAGTGGATTATTAGAAAAGTTGTCCACCCTCATTTTTTTTCCATTCCTTTCTTTTCATTCAACCCCCCCCCCC
>VXBN01014259.1:0-45000 GCA_013397395.1 Sinosuthora webbiana
CAGCTCTAGAATCCTCACCCCAGGAAGGGAACATTCTAGAAGCATCTCTATAAAAACTTTAATAGTTGGGTCTTGACACTGGGACACTGTGAATTCTAAACAAAGTGAAGACACATGCCTCATGTGTCCCGAACCTTTGATCCCAGGAATATCACATCAGCAGGACTGGCACATGTTATGATCACGTATTTTTATTAATATATCCCTACCCTTTATCAGAGAGCCTTGCAATAGCTTTTCATTGGCAATAACAAACCCTGAGCAGAAGCCACTGGAAAAGAAAAAAAAAGAAGTCTTTATCAAAGTTTAAACTTTACTGAAAGGTATGTGATCTTTTTAAGTAAATTTTCGTCACTATTTTTGAATGTCAGGTGTGCCTATGCTTGACAGCATGCAATAGCAAATTTATTTGTATTTGTGCATTTAGAGAAATAGCCTAAGAAAGATTTACTGAAATTTTTACCCATAGGTTTAAATGACCCTTAGACTGTCTTATGGAACTAAAGACAACCGGAATCGGAAAGAAATTTGTCCATCTGATGGATGTGGTCATTTAAAACACTCATTATATTTAAAATATTTTTCTTATAATTCTCTTTAATGAAATACTGTTTAAAAATTTAGTGTCAAACTGCTGAAAGTCTTAAACGTAAATATATTTTGAGAAGGGATAATATTAAACTGCATCCTATTTAACATATAACAATGCATTTTTAAATATTAATCTTATTTTTCACTTTACAACTTTTCTCACCCCTAAGTGTCCTACTTTTCAAATTCCACTTTGTTCAAAAGGAAACTTTGCTGCAATCAAAAATCTGCTTCACAACTCTAGTGATCACATTCTTGTCCTCTATTGCATATTATGCCTTTTTCTTTAGAGGGTAAATTTGGGAAGTGATAATCTTGCTATCAAGTAGACAATCAAGTTTCCTGAACATGCTGTCTTCAGTACACTATTACGTATAATCCTTTTAAGGAAAACCTCATACTCACATTTAGTCCATTTTGTTAAATTAATTATATAGAGGCTGCAACTCCCCTCTGGAGAGCAATAATGGCTTCACCAGTCATCAGCTGAAATATTTCATTAAACTACTCTCAAATCTTTGAAGCTCATCTTAATATAGGCCATTTTTATAAATATTAATTAAGTAATATATTTTGAGGGAAGGAGCTGGAAATGAGTACACAATTACCACAAAAGCAAAAGATAAATGGTCAATTTACATTCAGCAGGAGGTGATGCTTGATGTTCCATTAAGGGACATTAAACTTCTTGGCTAATTGTAAGAATCAAGTGAAAGAAGAAATTTTTTAGTGAGCTCAATGGGACATTGATTAAGCCAAAATACTAAGATCTCCATGCCTAGTGAGGGTGAAGTATTTAATTTCAAGAAAAAGAGTGACTCTTGTTTTATTCAGCTGGACTCCAATAGACTTAACTGGATTTCAATAGATTAGAGTGGAAATATTCATTCAGCTAAACCTTGAAATTGAAATATATTTTCTTTTGTTCTTGTCTATCTTTTTCATAAGTCAGAATAAAAAATACCTGCAACCAAAAGCACTTTCATATAAAAAAACTATGACATCAAACTCTTCTGCACAGGAGAGACATTATGTTTTGTTTAACCTAAAATCCTCTCTGTTTTTGGATGTTTGTATTTCTATACAAACTCTTTACTGTATTTTGCTCTAAAGATATTAAGATGCAAGAAATATAATGCCACTTTACATTTGGCCACTGCACAAACACATATATCTAGAATATGGCACTAAAAGGGCTCCAGAAATCCCAGGTTTCTAATGTTTTCTTTTAATTAGGATACATGAAATCAAGTTTCACAACCCTCAGAAAGTGAGTAAGTAATGAAAGGAAGAGTAGGCATTATATCTTGAAATAGAAAAAGAGTATTTACAGTGTCTTTAATTTCATCTATTTCTATGTTCAAACTTCAGGAAAACATTTGGTTTTCAAAATTTTAAGACTCTTTTCAAATATAAGACTTTAAACCGTTCTTTGTGGATTCTACAAGAAGCAAACAAAGAAAGTTTCATCTCCTTTGGAGTGACTTTTCTTTTCACACTTTAAATAGCAGAAGAAAAAAGAAAAAAACACTACAGAAAAGTAGCTTGCTGAAAGTATGAGCAGAAAGCTTTTACAACTGGAAACAAAATGAGTACAAGTTTGGTTTTTCAGATGAAATGTCAGAGAGGTCAAATTTATTTTGTAGAAGCATGAGTGGATTAATGAAAAAGGAGTTCTTGCTTTCAACAGGTTTTCACCAAATGGTTTCCCAAATGCTACATTTAGCATCACTAAATGAATGACACCAGCAGTAGTGGTGGCCATTTCAGGATTCGGTGTACATTAATTTTTTTTGCCTTCTATACTTCTTTTAAATTACAAGTGGGAGTAGGTCTAAAACACAAATGTTTTAGCATGAAAAGGCACACAGGCATCACCTTCCTCTCTTATAGAGACAGCCTTACAAAATTTAGATTGTGAGTAAAGTAGAACGAGAAATCAGAAACATTAGTCTTATTAGTATAAGGTAAATTTATAATTATCAAAGCATTTATTTCCCATATCAGGTACAAAAAACAGGCTTCAGCTTTTAATTACAATAATGCCACACCAGCAATACAAAAATAAAAAGACAGGAAAGACCTGCAAAGCCTACACCTTTATTTCGACTTCCAGCATCTGTGATGATTGAAATTAGATGACCTCTTTAAAACTAAAAAACTCTTCTCTATTAGGAATATTTTACTCATTAAATTTTTCTCCTAAGATACCATTTTTGAATTTCTGTATTTACCAATTGGTTGTTTGCTGCCAATAAATGTTACAAGAACTTCTTTTCATGTGAAGTTTTATTTTCATCTTGAATATATTTGGGTAATCCTTCTAGGAATCCCACAAAGACCCCAAATGAAGATATTGAAGACATAAATCATCCCCTTCTCTAACTGAGTGAATGTGCTGACCACAAACAAGCCATATTCTGACGATCTATTAACTTGACAGAAAGAATAATATTTTTTTGAGGAAGAGTTCCAAAAACAGAATGACTTTGAAGATTCTGTCTCTTACCTCATTACATGAAAACAGGATATATTTCTCTGACAGATGCATATGGATTTTATCTTTCTCCCCTGGTAATCATTCAGAATTACAATATGCACTATTCACAGAAATGTAAATAGTGGAAAGCTTTGCTGCTCACAAAAGCAAGAATGTAAAGTTTAACATTTTATTCCTTCTCAACTTGAAAAACTCCTTGACTATGACTTAGCAAGACTTGCTTTCAAATGCTCAGTATCTGAGACTTCCTACAGTAGAAAATATAGAGCAGAAACAGCTGTTAACAGATTTATAGAGTGAGACAAGTTGTATGACTTGGAGAAACGAGAAAGATGGATGGGTAATGAATTATTTTGGATGTTGAACTGGTACATAAAAGCAGACTTAAGACTGGACAATTCTCGTGCTAGTGGTGATGCTGAAAGCAATAATGGATGTCAGCTGACAGATGTAAATAAAGGATGCCATAAAGAAATGCTTTAGATTTGAATACTATACTCATTTTAGTTCCTTAAATTGACTCAAATGTTGAGATTTTTGCCTTTTGAACAAAACCATAAACCACAGAAATTTCCCTTCAAGGAGAGGAGAGCACTGCCATCAAAAGAAATGTTCTTGTTACAGAAATTATTGATTATAATAGCTTTGTCTAAAATGCCTTCTTACTCAGGACTGACTGATCAATATATGTACCCAAATCATGCTAGTTCCCTGCTTTTGCTACTAAATTATTCATTTCAGACATCATGTTCATTACAGAAGTTCTAATTTTTATAAAAGCCTTCCCTAGGACATTTATCCGCATTGCAGAAAACCCTTCTGGTAGCCATGTGGTTTAGTTATTTTTATATTCCACATAGTCTAAGTATTTTCTCACACAAACAGTGCAATTACTTTATTTATTTTCTGTTTATTTGTTTGGGTTTTTTTCTGTTTCAACACATTTAGATAATTCTTTCAAAAATTTGAATTAATTACCCTTTCAGAGCTTGTTAAAATCCCTGTTTTGCCCAGTTTATATGCCAATAGTGGTTCTGTGGATCATATTTGTAATGATTTATTAAGCATTCAAATACTTAGGTGATATGTGCTGCTGCTAATCTACTTCTTTTTCATGTACTGCTGTTTTAATCAATGGGTAAGAGACAGATTTTAAAACACGTCAGCTTGGACAAAAAACAGATTCATAATTATATCCAGGGTTTCATGAACTCACTGCAAGAACAGAAAAGGAGGCTGATTTTCAAGGGGAACCATTAGCAGTACATGGGTACTGTGGCTGATGATGGGAAATAAATGCTAAACTGAGTCATAGTCCTGACCCAGGTCATAAGCAGATTTTGCTAAAAAAGAAAATATTCCAAGAATAAAACACAGATTTAACAGGGACACTAGAGCATCACTTCATGCCAGGACACTTTTCCACAGGCCTGCTGTCTAAGGAAGGCAGTAAAGACTTTACAGCAACAGAAAGAGATGGCAAAAGTGCTGATGGTTAAATACAGAATCATAGAATATCCCGGGTTGGAAGGGATCCACAAGGATCATCAATGTCTAATTCCTGGCCCTGCACAGGACAGCCTCAAGAATCACACCAAGTACCTAAGAGCATTGTCCAAATGCTTCTTGAACTCTATCATACTTGATGCTGTGACCACTTCCCTGAGGAGCCCAAGTTCCAGTGCCCAAGAAGGATATATATATCTGTAATAGACAAAGAAAATATAAATAAGCTAAATAGACATGAAGATAGCAAAAAAACCCACCTAAAAACAAAAAAACCTAAAACAAAACATACCAGTTGTATATGCTTGGATACCTGTCTGCTCAACCTCTGACCCCAATAGAGAAAGATTCCCTTACCTCTGAGCATGCATTATCAACTATGGAATGTCAGCCAGCTGTGGTTGGCAAAAAGTTATGACATTAAACAATAAAAGAGAAAAGATCAGGATTTCAATACTTTTGTCCTTTTCTCCAGTTCAAATGTCAAGCATGCTGAATGTTTTGGTTGGTTTTGCTACTTTTCAAACAATAATCAGCAACAAAATATCAGCAAAGAAATGTCAATTTCATTAATAGAAGAAAAAATAATACTAACATTACAGATATGTAAAAGATACATAACAAATTTTAAATAATTTGCATGTAAGATGTTAAACAACAGAATTTTTATTTTTTACCAAACAGATAAAAGGTTTATTCACATGAAAATTCAAGATTGCAGCTTCCTTCTGAATAATGAAGAGTAGTATTACAGCTTTTTAAAAAAAATCTTTGAGGCTCTCAGAATCAGTTAGCTATTGTTACACAAGCAATTTAATTAAAGTAATCTTTTGAGATTTAATAACTATCTTCTGTAATGATCATAATTGTGAGAAAGACACAAAGTGTTTAATTTTACTGCAGTATTTACACTCTGTTTCACTCTGCTGCCCCATTAATTTATAACCTATATGTTTAACACAGAAAAAAAAAAGGAAGCAAACTCAATTATAAACTATGCAGTACAAGGCATATTCTGTTTTATATTTATTCAGGTCTAATTCTAAATATAGAAAATGGGTTTTATATTCTTAAATATATCACACGAATTTAGGGCCAGAAAAATGTATTTTATGTAAAGACTGGGACTAGATTTAATCCTTTTTCAACTACAGTTCTTTGTGGAAACTGTTTCAAGATCAGAAACCCAGGAAATCAGCTCGAAGAGAACCCACGTGTGAAAATTATCCTCTGCAAGTCCTTAATACAGAGGAACAGTCTTTATTACAGGCCAAGGTGGATTCTGCTCCAGTAGTTCTGGCTCATTCTCCAGCAGGTAGGTGACAATATCCATCTTGCCTGTAACAACCTATCGTTAGTGAGCAGCTCAATAGTCATCTAGCCTAGAGTCAACAATCTTCTACATGTCTGGGATGTATTTTTTTTCTCACAACTATACATGTAGAATGACTGAAATTAGTATAGAAAATTTACATTCCAATCTCAATACTGTTCACAGCCTCCAATGAAGCACTGAATTTGCCTTTCCACATCTCCTGCTGTGACCGTCTGTCCTTCTGCCCTCCACCTCTTGCTTTACCTGTGTCTACTCAGCCAAAGTACTCCTCTACTCTTTCACTCTTCAGCCTTCACTTTCCCAGGGTACTCAGAGTACTTTGTCCAGAGCTCAAATGGTGCTGATTTCTGATAAACCACTTCTGCCAAAAGCCTATCCCAACCAGACAAATCCATTTATCTACATTGGACACATGGGATCTGTTCTAGGCACTCCTGCAAGCAAATGCAGCAGAGTCATGGGACAAAAGCATCCCACAGAGAGTCAGTCACGTTTGAGGTAGCCTTTTGACAAATCTTACTCTTGACAAATATCAAAATTTCAACTAGACAGTCTGTGCTGGACAGAGACTTCTAGAACAGTATCTCTCATCCCCTGAATGGTTTCAGGGAAGATGAGGAGGAAGGTTGACGAGAAGAACTGATAATTCATTCAGACAGGGGGAAAGCTCAAAAGGTTTGAATTCAGTAAAATATTTGAAAAACAGTCCCTTCACACTGCTCTGTGCAGCTGTGAGCTGGAACTGAGGGTCCAAAGTATGATGTACTCATCAACTCCTTTCTGAGAGCAGCAGTATCAGGCAGCTCTGTGAGAGATCATCAATAAAACCCTTTGATGTGATGTCTATTGCCAGCAGCTCACTTAAGTGACTCACTTTCATTCCAAATATCCAATAAAGCTTAGATTAGAATTAGATGTAGATACAAGAAATTACTGCAATGATTTTTGAGTTCCTGCCAAAAAAGAAATAACTGTAACTCAGAGTGGAGACAACAAAAAGAAATATGAAGTAAGGATTGCTCTCTATATTTTTTAGTAGAAAAAAATGGGAGGTGTGAAATAACGTGGGGTAGGTTAAAAAAAAAAAGGAGCTGTTTCACAAAGCAGTATGCATTATTACACTGTGGAGCTCAATTCAGTTTTAGAAGTTGGCAGAGATTCAAAGAGCAAATAGACGAACCAATAGAATGTTTATCTGGGAAAGGTGTTTAGGACAAGGGCATTCCCTCCAGCTCCAGGAGCCTTGAAGACAAGAGGCTATTCTATGAGCATCATTGTTTGTCTTACTTGACTTTACAGCCTTCCCTAAACTTCCTGAACAGTTTGTTGCTCTAGGAAACACAATAGCCCAGAAGAAAGTCATTGGTACCATGAGCTGCTCTCATGCATTGAAATTCAATGAAATGAACTTACTATGTTTTACACATTTGACAGTAACAACTTTCTCATACAGCAAACAAGTGCCCCAAGCAGTTTGTTGCTCCTTGCTTTTTTATATTGCATTTGCTCAATGGACATTTTGGAGCACAGTGTTACCCTGTGAGAAAATCACCCAGTCTGGTTATCTGAGTTTATATAAGTTATGTAAAATCAGGGTTGACTTGGCTTCTTTCTGAGACTGATGATTTACTTTTCACTTCAGACCTATGATGGTACACTGAATTTCCTTTCCTTTGCAAAGAAAGGAAATTCAAAATGTCTTGTGCACAATCCCAGCTGAAGAATGATCTGTAAAGATTCAAAAATAATAATCCAACCATCAAAGGAAAGGCAAAGGTATCAAAGAAGATCACAGGAGGATATAATCTTTCTGACTAGGAAGAATATATAATCTCCTATCATAGCAAATAATCCATATGATTTCACTATCATTATCACAACAAAAACAAAACCTAAGAGTAGCAAGGAAATCTGAGGTTTGCCAATTTTACTAAAGTTGTCCTTTCCCCTAGAAAATTCTTCAAACCTGTTGACAAACATCCCTTCTGACGAACTTCAAATGCCTCACATGGGAGGGACTGGCAATCCCCCAAAAGCAGGCTTACTTCTATTGTACTGGCTTTCTGCACTTCTAAGAGCAAGAAACCAACCTTCAGACTTTGTTGAATTCAAAGGGGCACTGAATACGAGGGGGAGCAACCTCAGCTAAATGGAAAATAAAAGACACTGCATTTTGCCTCCTCAACTAAGGGCAGAAAAATCTTGCTTTTCCCATTTTGTTGACTTCTTTTAGAAGTTTCCCGAGTCTTCTCAGCTGGTATTGTGAGCAACCAGACAGTTCTTGCAGACTCATGGTGCCACATCATGAAAGCAGAAAAGAGAACCAAAATGGACAGAAAAGTGAGGCAAATCTCCAGCACTAAATCTCGAGCATGCTATTTTACTTTATCAAGTTTGTCAAATCCTGATGCTCCTGCACAGGTACACAATAAAATGGTGCTCTTTGCAATGGAAGTAAATGTGACCTGGTGTGAAGCTTTGGGTCCTCTCAAAAGTTCTTAGACTATCAGTTCCTCTAAAGAATCAATTATCAATCTTCTTAGTGTTCTTTAATGATTCATCTAAATAACATTTTCTGTCATCTCATATTTCATTTAATTTTGTGATCCAGTTACATAATGCATACAATCAAATCACACTGCCAGCTCATTCTTCATTGATTTATGTACACATTTCTCTGTCTAAATTCTTATTTATACAATAGCTCAAATAGTAGGCTTTAATCTAAGGATGCACAGAATTTTGTTTTGCAAATTTTAGTCACGAAGATTTATGTTTTATTGATCCATTTTATTTTTAAGAGTTTCAACAGACTACACCTTAAGGGTGTAGTTTCAAATTAACGGTTGACATTTTTCAAACCTTTATTTAGCAAAATGCGTATTTCTCCTGTTCTGGCTGAGCTGCATATCTCACCAGTCAAACGTACTTCACCAGTGGAGATTTCCAGTACAAAGTTTCCTGTATTTTACCATGCAAATGTATTCTCCAGATTAAATTCTATGTAGTTTAGGTGAAGACAGACTTTGTAAAGCAAGACTAAACTGAAAATTTAAATGCTATATAATAAATTTAGAAGTCACAAAATAGTTCTCATTAGAGCAGTTTAATTTTGTTTACTAGAAATAGATTCCACCATCCATAAACCTATATAACCAATAGAGATTTTGGTTTTAGATGTCCTTTCTTCTTTTTTGATTTGTAGATGAGAATTTGTCTATAGGTGAAGATGATTTTTGCTCAGGGAACACATGATGCAGACTAACATGGTAAGAACAGCTAGCAATACTTCCCTTCCATGTGGCATACAACTGGAAATCTGCTCTTTCTCACCTTTGTTTATACGTAGCCTTTTCCCAGAATATGGTAACAAAAAAATCTGAAGTTGGAATGTCCTAACACCCCATACTCAGTAGAAAGAATATTGCTTCTTGTTCTGATCCAGCCTCTTCCCAGGACAAACTTACGTCTTCCAGTTTTCAAGTAAATTATGAAGAATCACTGCAATAGAAAACAGTGATTTAAAATGATGGTATCAGTAGGTTGCAGGCACAACAGTGGCACTTCCAAATTTTTGTGTTTTGTTCATTTGGCTAAAATCCTGATTCACAGTATTTAAGGGATACTTTCTACAGTGTTTTATATACTGGGGGAAAAATGAGTTTCTTAGAACAAAGAAAAATGGCCTAATAGAAACAAGCACAAGCAAGCATAAAGAGAAAAGAAAGATATACCAAGAGGAAAATCCTCATCTTGTCTTAAGTGTCCTTGGTATACCTCATCTAATAAATAATTTTTAGAGTAGGGAACAGCTTCCACCTTTGAAGGAAGTCTGCAAAGCCCCAACTGGTACTTCTTGAGATCAGAGAAAAGGCTCTTACTGACTTCTATAAGACTTTTTGGAGTGCTTGTGATTTTCTTTTCATGTTCTAAAGGAAGAGCCAGGAAATCTCTCTGCTTTTACCTTAACACTGGGACCAGACATCACCTAATGAGGACAGAACTTTTTTTTTTTGTGCTAGTACTATGCCATGTACAATAGTGTAATTTAGAAAGAAAGCAAATTGAAGAATAACACCTTGCTTATTCTTCCACTGTGCTCCAAATAATCCTTGCTCGAGCCCAATCCCTCCTTTCCTCAGAACCCCTGCAAGTGACTGCAGTTGGCTTGTGCATTTGGCAGACAACACATTTACACGAGTTTATGCACAACCCTGCAGTATATCTTCAGTTGGAAGTATGACACTCATAGGGGCTCGTTCATATTTTGTAATTGTTGTATGGTTTGAACTGGGCCTTGGAAAATTTGCCAAGACAAAATCCTTTAAAAAAAATGCACATTGATATAGATTGTGCAAATATCTGCATATATCCTCACAACACAGTTCTACTTTCTAATTCTAAATAAATTCATGAATTCTACTAAATTCATCCTATTAAGCTTTAGATAAAATTGATTACTGTTTTTTTTATTTTTGTGCAATAACTCCCGTGAGCAACAGCATTTTGAAAATTACTGCATTTTTACTAAGTTCCACTACACCCGCCAATCCTCATAATTTTAGAATATAAGAGAATAATTTAGGAGGAAAATCACAACAAAATATTACCCAAAAAGAGGTTCTGTCTATTGATTTTCTTTCATTTTAAACTAAAGGTACATTGAAATACATCATAGAAATCTGGAAAAAAAATTAAAAAGCAGGTCTTTTTAAAGTTTGTCAATATTTTTATGGTTATATTTCCAAAATATATCCAATCTTTAAAGTGTCAGATTCTTTTCCATCCCCCAGCCCCCATATTGTTTCATGTTTTTAAGACAAGATTCAAGAAACGGATGATAACTTCTTGTGCCAGTGTAAAAATCACACACAAAGAGCAGGCAGATGACATCACAACTTACATCTTCTTTGGTGTTATTTTTAATTGGGTGATGCTCAGATGATGAAGTAGCACCATTTTATTAATTAGGCTTATATATCTTTCTCTAAATTATTTGTCTGCACATTGAGAGGGCTATTAAGTCTCTTCAAGCCCACCCCATCATTTTATGTTGAGAGGAGAAAGAGAGAAAGCCTTCCCGAAAGAAGAAATTGGATGACGATATATTAAATGTAAATGGAATTCCATTTTTAGCATGCGGTCAGTGATGTATGAGCTCAGAACCCAACTCACACTGCATGAAAAATAGGAATGGCTGGAAATCAGCTGCACTACCAAATGGAAAATCTCAGAAGAAAGCACCTCTATTGCTCAGCTCAGCTGATTTACATCAGGAAGGAAACATCTCTTCCTTCAGCAACTTGCATCTATTTTGCTCAGCCTGACTGTATCCATTAAATATTTTGACCTTAGTGCCAAAATCACTTGAAATAGAAAACGCGGATGATAAAACAACAAAAGGAAATCGAAAGACTAAGAGCCAAAGTAGGAGCCTATTTCATTTAAATAAATCAAACCACCATCTGGAAATAAACATAGGCTTACTGGCTAAATGTGTATTGAGGTATCTCAGATAACATAGGCTTGATTTTTAAAAACTGTAAGCATAACCCATCTCAGCTGGAAAATGATGACCCAGATTTTGACCTTTAATTACTCAGCCTAAAAAGTTGTCTGTCCATATAACAGTAATTTTTGTTCTAAGTGGGCTAGAATCAGTTCATAACCATTTTTCTCTCAATGAATGAAAATTATTTTAAACTTTTAGTCAAAAGAATACTCATATTTCCTTATAAAAATACACAGTACTAGGACTTCCTTATTACCATTTCTCATTTTACTCTATGAAAGCTAATGTTAATACCAAGTTTTTTCTCTTCTTTAAAGGTTACAAAATGCAGTGTCTAATGAATCCTCTTGGCTGTTTTATATTTGACTATTCCTACATTTATCCTTATTTCAATACAAAGAGTGAAAGGCCCAAACAGGAACCTGTCTCAAGTTAATTTTAAACTGAATTGCTGTCATGGGCTTTCAGTGTACAACTGACAGCTTCACTCATCTTCAGAAGCCAAAGTTGAGAATTTATTTTATCCCCTCTAGAAAAATTCTTCATTTCAATGACATTTATTTTTCTGGTTGCACTCATAGCTCTCAAATGAGATTCACTATTTCAGGCAATGGAAACTGCTGCACGCTAACCTGTACTAGAGTGGCTGGAAAACATATTTTCTATTTGAAGCAGCAGAATTTAAAATACATGTATATTTAATCATATCAATCACATGACTCATTACCTCCCCAAGATTCTACTAGAATCTAATCTCTAAATGAAATTTATGACCTTTGTATTTCCCTGTCATACGTCATAAAGTCTTATTTTTATGGCTATAATTTTGAATTACATCATGACCTTTAACAGAGGACATTGAGAAGTCACATGGCCCTTGAATAGGTGTGAGTTAAGAGTTTATTTTAGCTCCTTGGAAATGCAGAATGTATCAAAATATTGAGGTGATGTAGGATATATGTCCCTGTGCTGTTCTCCAACAGGAAGATCATCACTTCCCAACTCTTGCAGTAATCAGTGACTTGCAGCATCAGTGATTGCTTAGTATGCAGAAGAGCTAATATAAGAGGAGCTAAAAGACAACGAGGCCAGCTAATCTGAACATGAAAGTGCAAGTGATATTTTTATTTTTCGTAGTTTCTAGGTTTTTACAAGGGCTAGTTGTCATCTGACATGACTTCCAAATTAAGTGATCACTTTCTCTGTTGAAAAGACTCAGAGGAAGAAGGCAATATTTTTAAAATTATCTTTCAAAGGAGCAAAAATAAGTTATAAACATTTCAAAATTCTAGAAATTAAAACAAATTCTAGAAATTAAAACAATTGAGGAAGGAGTTGCACAGAGTGTGCTTACATCACTTTATACAATTATTTTGTAGTAGTCTGTTTCCATTACACTACTTTTATATGTTAAGGCACTGTGCAAACAAAAGCTTTCTTGGAGGACATCTATCTTAGCATTTTTAAAGGGCCCTGATACCTTTTTAGACCATCATTTTTGCTATCTGCACAGACTGAGAACCTGTTTTTCATTCATATATGGTGTTTTCAGTGTCATAAAAATGACTCATGCCTTGTAATCAGAAGTAATACTAAGAAATGTTGTACAGCAAAAAGATAATACTAGATAGAATGTATATTTCTGAATTCTTACACTGCTTAACAAAAAAAACCACCTTTACCTCATGTAAGAAAGAAAATAATTCAATATTTTCAATATCTTAAACTGCTTAGGATACATTTCTAGATGGAGAGAAAGTAGAAACTAAATTTGATGAAACTTTGTAAACGCTGTGTAATATTGAGAACCAAATAGACTATAATGTGTGTATTCTGTTACATACAGAATCATTTAGAATTTAATGTTCAGCTCTGCAAATAATTTACTAAATTATTTGACAAGCAATCAAAGTCACAGATTCAGTCATTCCATCAAATCCTGCACAGGTTGATAAAAATTAAGTACTAAATTCAAGTACTCTGAAACAAAGTAAAATCAATCCTAAACTTGGTGAACAGCAGAGACAGAGTGAGACCAAGAAAAATCTGAAATAGTTAAAGTTCTGATTTATTTGGAAATTGTCTTTCCATTATCCTGAATCAAATCCTTTATCTTTAAATTATAACATTAAAATAATCTCTGCTCAGGCAGAGTATGCTATTATCAGGAAATTATACATATTCAAAATTTATACCCTATTTGTTAGTTGTCAAGTACTTCATTTCACAAATTTAATAGCTGTAGTTTCTCAGTTTTTGTTTGTCTCTCCCTTGATATAATTTCACATTTTTTTCCCAGTTCAGTTCTCTGATCTGTGGCCCATCCCTGCTTTCCTCTATTCAATAATTAAATTCCCAGCTTCATAACTGAAGCATGACTATGCTTTTCATTAGTATAAGACTTTTCTTTTTAACTTTGCTTTTGTTTCAGATTCATGAAATGCCTTTTGAAACTTTTCAAGATGACACACACTTGTAGAACAGATGAAAAGCAGAGGAAAATAAGCAGTAATGAGCTCATTCCCAGAGAAAAGCTCTCATTAGCATGAGGTCTTTTTGATTTCTCAAGAAAACCCAAACTGGTCTTGGGTGCAGATGCTTCCCTTGCACTCAGGAAATGTCCTGTTGTTGGGGAGGGGGATGAGAGACAGGGAGGAAGCGAGTCTAGTAAGTAACTTTTTATTAGAATATCATTTTATCACTGAAAACCCAATTTAGAAGTAGATTAGGGGAAACAGTTGTACTAGCGCCTCTGGTTTTCTTTTTTCCGTCCTGTTTCCAGAATTTGTTTTCAAGAATGGTGTAGCAGAGGGCTTCATCAACATTCACAGCAGGACAAAGAACAGCTAATGTTTCTATTCTGCTACTGGAAAAGTCATGACCTCTCAAAAATTTCATTACTTCAGATCAGTCAAGGGTCCAGTGGCTATGTTCCTTAACATGGATGCAAGTGTAGTGCCTGTCTGATACAGCTTTACAGCAGCCCTCTTGTTAGAGGGTAGAAATGAGCCCAGACACAGACTGCTTGTTTATCACAGCATGAAAAGGGCCCTGGTGTATTCCTCTTTACAGCTCAGCCACCCTGACTCCAACCATTCACTGACTCTGCCTACAGCAGCTCCTGCTGTAGGTTTCCCTTGCAGCCTCTGACTGCTGGTTATTTCCTGATGAACTCTGACTGCAGGGATCAGTTTGCAGACTCTGACTGCAGCTTTTACCTGGCTAGACTGTGACTGCAGGTTCCAACAACAGGCTCTGACTGCACACCCAGACTGACCTCACAGCAGGGATTCTTTCTCCCCAGGATCCTTCCTCTTCATGCTCCTCTTGTTCCCTCTTCCTCAAGGCTCCTTCTCTTTCATGATCCCCCTCACCAGCTAACCCACTCCCTTTTATCTCACTTATCTTTACTGTTTATACCTACAACTCATCTGGGGCGAAGCTGTATTGGATAATTAACACAGATAACTTACCAGGAATGAGGTGACCTGTACTCCCTTTTCCTACAATATAGGTGGATTTTGGGTGGCTCCTTTTTTCATTTAGATAAGAAATTGTATCTTGGATTAAAAAAAGCTTTCCAGTTAAAACTGTTTCAATACAAACATTTTTATTATTTGAAGATAAGGAAGTAAAATAAAGCAAATAATATGATGAAACATTTTTCAACCACAGTTCCCTTGTGGTAAAATAGTCCAACCAGCCTACCCAGATTATTCAGTTGTCTTTCAATATCTATCTGAAGACATGTATAATCTACAGTAATAACATTTTATGGCAGTTGGAGTATTGAATCTTATCTCCTAGTCCTTTACATTGGTGAAATCCAGGAATTACCCCAATTTGGGAAAAAAAAAAAAAAGTTAGCGAAATATCTCTAATTAAATTCCAATTTTCCCTAAAATAATCATGTTTCTTATGAACAACAACATAATTTTTTTCCTACAAATAAATGAATAGTAATAATATTCTAGAAACAGAATATAAACAAAATAATTTTAACTGTATGTAAATTTCACTGACTTCAATGAATCTTAAATCAAGTTTTTATACAAGATTATGATTACTAGCATCATGAACAAATATGGGTCATAGTACAAACTCATAAAATGTCAAGAAGGTTAATCTCAAGCATACGGAAAGAGGCCACCATATATTCCTCTCACCTCACCTACATGATCATTGTTAGATCACTCAAATTATTGCAAAATTAGTGCATCACTCCTAAAGCAGCCACCTAAATCTCCTGAAAAAGAACTCAGATCATAAGAAAAATAATGTTGTCAATTGCACCCCTACATCTCACCCACTTAGTAGCATATCCAAAACATGACCTAATTTGCACTGTGGTCTACTCTCTGAAATAAATATTGAATCTACTCTAACACCTTTTTTTCTGTTATCCAAACTCAGTATCCTAAGAGGCAGGGTGAAAGTTGGTTACCTTGCTCTTATTCTTGTTTATTAACATATAATTTACTGTTTGTTTGTTATTATAGGCTTTTTATAAATACCATTGGATGTATAGTACATGAGAAAGAAAATTTTGCCATTTTTATTTTCTGAGAATGGAAGTAGCAGACTTCCATTCTCAGTAGTAGAGCTGCAAAACTAGCTCTATTGATCCACGCAAAGTCCTGTTTTACAATACCCAGTTATTTTTTATTAACGTTGCTCTCAGTATTTAACCATGCAACTAAATCATGAAAATTAATAAAACAGAAAATTCATGAAAAGGTGAGTAAGGTATCAAAAAAAATAGTGACCTTTGATGCTGGAAACCTTTGGAGATTTCTCTGGCTCTGCATAAACATATTATGCAGTGGTTTACCCCAGACAATAAAATTCTAAGTGTGTGATGATTTTTTTAAAAAAAAAGGCACATATGAATGTACATATCTATATAAATATTTTATATATCACTGTAAAACTACTGAAGTGAAACACACTGATCAACAACACTAAACTTAATCTTCCAACAGAAGAATGAATTACAAACATGAAGCTTAGTGTTTTCTGACGTATATTGAATATTGTTCTATCATTTTATGATAGATCAATAAATGTTTATCTCTGATCCAACAGAGACCTTACTTGAGAAAAGAGAATCTACAGGATTTTGCCCCAACCACAACATCTTCAAGAACCAAAGGAAGAATAGGATTTTACTATATATCACATGAAATACATACTTTTTTCACTTGGTAATTACTTCCATTTATCTTCTTTTACCACTCAAAGTAAAATGAAACATTTTTTATGAAACACAAAACTGAAGTAACATCATCCATTAGTCGCTTGAGGCCGGTGTTATTTTCCACCCCAGTTTATTTCCAGTAGCTTCCAATTGCTTAGTCAAGAAGCAGAGATAGAATACACCCTTTTGTTTCTCCACTGCCCTGTTTTGGAAGACAAGGTGACTAGGAAAACTTCCAACTATATCACTAGGGGTATCTACACAGTTGTGTATTGTCTAAAACCACAATTTTGTAGGAATCCTTTGTGCTTCTATGCAAATTTTTTGGTAATGTGTATTTTTACATTGTTATGATGGCACATGTATTGTAAACAGCTTTCAGAATATCTTTTTAATTTCAACATAGCATATAAATAGGGATTGCATATTAATTACTGACGGTGACAGCACAATAAAATTATGTTTTATGAAATGTTAAGATAAAAAGAGCATTGGCAGTTTCCTTAAAAATAAAGTTGAGTACTTCAAACATCCTACCTCACTCATTCCAAGCCATAGAAAGCAGAGTTCAATGCTTCTCATTCAGTCAACCCCTTTTTGGCTTTCAGTAGGTACCTGGAGTTTAGAAAACAAAGCAAGTAGGAATGGAAATTTAGGACAACAAAATACTCTTAGGAAGAAAGAACAGTTAAAAAGATTTGTTCACTTAGAAATGTTCAGGTGACTTATTTGTGGAAAATATAGTAAATCACAGAATTAACTTGCTCTATCATCATAGCAACTAGCACTTCAATTTTTTCCTTATGATTTTAAAGTCTGTATGATCTTGTTGAAGAGCAACATGAAAACCACGGATGAAGTGGATGGAATAAAGCTAATGGCAGTGCATCTAACAGTACCAAGGAGTCCTGAGCTAATCTTTAATTTTTGTTACACAAAAGGAACCTGATCTTCAGTTGCCTTCCATGAATAATTCACATATTCTGCACTTCTTTCTATGTAAGAAAAGGTGTCTCTCTGAAATTATTCTAACATGTAAAAATCAGTGAATTTAATTACACAGTAATCAAGCTCTGTCAAAACTGCACTCAAAACTTCCCCTAAACAACAGATTTGGTCAATCTGTCCATGTCAGAACAAGGTCAACGAAGTTAGTATCTTGTGACTGCGATTTCCTGACTGATATTTCAGGTTAAAAATAAAACCCATTTTACCAAAGCTCTGACAGCAGGAATAACCAGACTCATGTCATGAAAACTGTTAGTTTGCTGACCACTTTTACTATGCATTTTCAGTTTACCATATCCCTGAGTCTTCGGTACTGAACATATTATAAGGTTCATTTGTTATACTCTGAGTGCCCTCTTTCTGTCCATCTTTTCTCAAATCTCTGCTGTTTTTCCTGGTTCAATCAAATTTCCCATGTCTGCATACAGCCTGTTACATTGACATTGCTTATGGTAAGCTCATTAAACTGTTTTTTCCCCTAAAACTGATAACACAAGAAAACTGTCAAAGCTTTAGCTTGGCTGTAACTTCAGTGGGCTTATTACCAAAGATTCCAAAAAGAGAAATAATTACCTAGTATTTTTTTGTTTTTTTAAAGGTACAATCCCTTTAGTTGCTGGCTACCTTTCTCCTAATTTTTGGTGATGTTTATTCCAACTCTGAAGGAAGTTGTAGAAGACACTGTTAAAACTTCTTTAAGCACTAGCATCGTAACCAGTTTCACTCAAAATCTATGAATCATATCTACTTTTAGAAATATTTTGAGAAGCTGGCTGTCAGCATTACAGTGCACAATGGCTCCACTCACTACCCAGACCAATATTATTATGCTGCCTGTGTACTTCCTTTGAAGCCAGTGAGTTGAGGAACACAAAAAAGACAGTAGGTAGGAAATTATGCATCAAAAAAGTAGTAGAGACTACTTTGCCTTCCTCTGAGTCTGGGTACTTTCTAGGAATGCAAAAAAGCTTTATAGTTGGAAGATAAAAGAAGTGCCATTGGTAAAGAATGTTCCACTCAGATTCAGTCAAGACTCTTTCCACATAATTTTCTTGGGCCTTGGATTCCCCATCAGTTGATATGTGAACCTTCAGAGGCATCTAACCAAAATGGTGGCAGAAGAATTTAGGCACCTAGTTAGTGCACCACAGAATGGTTTGGGTTGGGAGGGACATCAAAGATCATCCAGTTCCTAGTTTGAGTTGGAAGGGACCTTAAAGATCATCCAGTTCCCACCCCACTGCTATGGACAGGAACATCTTCCACTAGACAAAGTTACCCAGAACTCCCTCCAACCTGGCCTTGAACACTTCCATGGATGGGGCATCCACCACTTCCCCGGGCAACCTGGTTCAGTGCTTCATCACCCTCACAGAAAAATAGTTTCTTTCTAATACCTTATCTAAACCTAATTTTTTCAATTTGAAACCCTTGTCCTGTCAATATGTACTCTTGTCTCTCCTGATCTCTGTTGTAGACTCCTGTCAGGTACTTCAGATATAGGTATCTGAAATCTGGTACCTAAATATTTAGTACCTAAATATGAGTGAGGGGAATTTTCAAGATTATATCATGCACATATCAGCCAAGAATTTAATTCCCACCTCATTTTAAGATATGAACACATATAAACAAGATTCATTGCTGCCATTGACTTCAGCAGCACAAAGTATCCCTTGAAGGTTAATCAGAAAAATTATTTGCATGAAACCCTGACAATAGTGAAAAAAACTCCCAACATTGTTTAATGGGGGAAAAGGTTGGGGTTTTCGTTTTTTGTTTTTTTCCCCTCAATGTGTGTATTAATTTTGAATGTAAAACATAAACAACAAGAAAAAAAAATCTATAGCACCAGACCCCAGCACACCTTTTCCTCCTAATTCCACCCAACAGTTCCCTCATCACCCTATATAGCTGCAGGATGGTTTGTTTTTCCCTAAAGAAGGGAACATCCTTTTTGCAGGAAAAAAGAAATCCCATCCTATTTTGATGCCAAACCCAGAAAGAGTCTGCTGAATTCTTCTACCAGATCTTATGCCAGATGGATATTTTTTTCTCCAGGTTTTAAACATCAGGCTGCAATCTTTCCTATTACCAGCAGAGAGCAATGTAATTAAGCTGTTTTATAAAAGGTTTTACAAGGCAACTGTGCAAGCTCCTCCAGAATGTCCCAGATTCTGTTTTCACTTTGGCCTTGGCTCCCCATTCTGAATGTTTTAATTTTAAAAGTTCTATTGATCTTGTAAAGGTTCACACTTTTTATTTCTGTTTTACTGCCCAAAATGCGTAAGTACATTCTTAATGCCTGAAAATCTCTCTCTGAAAAATCAAGACAAAAGCCTCTTTGCTACCATACTCTTCTTGGTCTCAGTCCCCCATCTGAACATAAATGTGGTTATGGTATGCCTTGCACCCATAAAAAATCTACATATTAATAAATAGTTTTGAAAAGAGTCTCAGAGGTACCTCTTGAAATGAATTAATGGGCAAACTGGAAGGAAATGAAGTGAAAGTACATGATAAATGTAATTTAGTTCTTTCTAGGGCTTTGCTATTCACCCACATTCATCTCTGCAGGCGGACACTCACACACATATGAAATGAAACCTCACTTTCAGAGTGTAACTGCAGGGAAGCCTGCACTGAGAACACACAGCGAAGTGTTATTTTACAGTACGCAGGTTTATGGGTCACGAGAGCCCATGCAATGTTTGTAAAGATTATCCCAATGATAAGGCTCTGTGGTTTTAATTGCTGAAGTCTAGATATAGTCAGACACCTAGGAGTTTTTTAGAAAGATAAACAAGGCTCAGAAGAACAGAACAGCCATCTGTCAGATTTCATAAAATCTCACAATACTAAAAACTGTATTAGAGTTTCATAATTCATGAAGGAGTAATGTCCCCTACTGAGATTATAACCAGCCAAGACAACACCAAAAACAACTGGTAAATCTGTCAGTGGGAGTTCCCGCTCCTTGACTGTAAGGAGAAAAAACGTATGAAACAGCTGGAAAACAAATTCAAAGTATGATCAGCACAGAATAAAAGACTCCATAAGCTGATTGCAAATCAGTAGCTTTATTTATTTCTCGTCTAATTTGCAACAAGATTTGCATGAGTATGGAAACAGTAAACGCAAAGTGGTAACTAATTTCTCTGTGTCTATACATAGATACCACAAATGTAAAAAGAGTTGTCTTATGCCAAAAGTATTGCGCTGCAATGCTAAATATATATATATATATATATATATATAAGTGTTTTCCTCATTGTTTTTATGGCAAAACATTTGCTGCCTTCAGTTCACTATGAAGGAAATGGTAACAGTATTTGCTGTACACCTGCATATTTGCTGATGGTTTGGATGAGATTGCAAGTTCTACCATGAGTCAAATTCTCACAATAAAAGGCACCCCTTGCCTGCTTATTCTGCAGAGAAACAAGTAACTTATGCTTCATTAACATATCCATAGGTACATATACACATATATATATGGAAACAAACCCAATTCAAAGTTCAGCTGAGAGTTTTCTAGTGGTATTGTAATGTGACCAATAAACAGTAAAATACATCAGGAGACTACACTATTAGAAATATTAGAAATATTATTAGAAAACAGAAAAACCTTTTGCACAAAATGCACATTTTCTAGTAGACTAAAAAAATCTGAGGGTGAGTGTTCCTTCTGGTACATTACAGGATACATGAAACCACACAGGAAACAACATTTTCTGTCTCTTTGCATTTCCAAGTCATTTCCTCCTAAGACTCAGGAGAAAGGCTTATAAAGAAAAGAGTGGTATCATCTGCTTCTATGTCACTCCCTTGCAGCTCACAGAATCTAACTTCCACTTGCAGCTTTTTTTTTTTTTTCCACCTATTATAGAGGCAAAATAGAGATACCTATTATAGAGGCAAAATTTCTTCCATACCCCTTTTATCTGTCATGAACTGCTGGCTTTTGTTCTCAAGAAGTCAGAAAGGATCAGATGACTTGGTGCATTAGAAGTTCATAGTGGGGGAAAAAATATTTCATCTTTTTTCACTGGAGAATGACTGACAATAAGACAAAGTTACCAAAATGCTTATCAGAGTACCTCGGTAACAAATAGGAGTAATGGTGCCTGAGAGTTAAAGAGTTTTTTGTCATTTGAGAAACAGTGAAGCACAGGAGGGAACTGTGAAGCTTTTATTCTTGCAGACTGTTTAAAGGTGTAAAAGGTTAAACAAATAATTGAGAGAAAAAAAACAAACCAGATAAACCCCCCACATTGATTTAAATCATCCTTTTTGTGGACAAGAAGATGAACTTGTTCTATAAAGGTCCAGTTATATCTCTCAAATTCCCATAGATCTGTGTGATCCAGTTCTATTTTTCTTTGATAAGATGCTAATTGAATGAAAAGTTTTTGGTTTACTCCTGTTGATGGGATACTCAGTTTCATTCTTTCAGACAGAAAGATATTCTAGTACGTGTGGGACCTGAGATAACAGCTCAGCCCGAGTCACGCTTGTTAACAAACCTTTTGAAGAGGGAGTAATAGTTCAGACTTTAGATGCAACTGTGTTCAGCCAACACAGCCTCACATTTTAAAGTGTCATTCCTTTAGGAAATAACACCAATTATTTTCTCAACAAAATACTTTAGATTTCAGATGGGTTGACCCTTTTGTTTTTAACATTTACTTTGTGCTATCAGATGCAGCAAAAACTAGTGCTAGATTTGGTTGCATATACACAGGCTTCACATAGAGATGATTAATGACTTCTGTTCATGTGGCACTGCCAAAACTCCACTTTCCCATGCAGTGCAGCAGCAAAAAAATGATATATTGCAAGGAGTTCAGAGTTCAGAGAATGCCATCTAAATTAATTACCACTTTGGAGGGACTGATTAATCAAAAAAACCTGAAATAATTAAATGTGTACAGCTTTGCCTTAACAAGAACTACTACAAGAAAATAGATGAACAATCAAACACATAAACATTTTAACATCTATAAAGTGATCCAAATTAAAGAGTCAATGTTTGCGTATCTTGACCACATCATGGCATCATAGGTCGTGACATCTGATTATAGAGGGATCTAACTGCAGCCTAAAGGGTAGAATTATGCAGAAATGGATTGAGAAAACACCATCTTAGTTAGCATTAAAGATATAACAGTGTCATTCTGACTGGAGACAACTTGGAGCTCTTCAGCATGAGCAGTCACACAGCACCTGCCCATGCTCCAGGTGAGTTCCAGAAGCACTGAGAACAAAACCCTCCCTGCCTCCCCAGAAAGCAGCAGGGTGTATGATTTAAAAAGCCACCCCATCTTCAACATTTTAAAAAACACTTTGTATAACAAGGCAGAAAATTCATTGGCAATTCAATGTGGACAAGGGCAAAAACAAAAACATCTCTCAAGCTGGACGCCTAAAAAGCACCCCAAGCACCAAACCTGAAAGAGCTAGTTAAGGTTTGAAAGATTTTCTTCAGGTACGAAACATTTCCCCGAACTCAGAAATACGAAAGATGATGAAAACATCTTTCCTACTATTTTCAGTGATTTGCTTTTTTACTGAAATAATTTTTCATGTATTCACACCACAGTTTACTTTTTGTTAGTCTTAAAATGTCACCTTTTTTTACACTGAACCAATAAGAAACCCTTGTCCTGTCAATATCTACTCTTGTCTTTATCAGATGTAACCTTACATCTGATAAAATTATCAACAACAATGATAACAGCTAAATACGCACCTAAACATGTCCTTTTGGTACCATGGGAAACCATCCATCAACATTCAAGACAATTGTTTATCTGATTTGCTGCTTCATTGCATATTTTTTCTCCTTGTTCAGACATAAAATGGTTTTTTACCCATGTTCATTTAAACGATCCAGAAAATTTCATTCTGTTTTCTGCTCCCAAAATGGCCTGGAAAATTAGTGATTTTGTTTCATCAAAACCATTTAACTTAGAGCAGTAGATCTTGTATAGTTTCTGGTTAAACCCATCATTGCATTTGATGTCCATATATTTTCACTTTAAAGGTGAACAGGTTGATCATTTTTTCATGTTTTAACTAATTATTGTAAGCTGCTGAAGTTTTATGGTTTGCAGCTTTTTGCATAAAGTTCCTTTTGCATAAAGACCTTTTTTTAAAAAAGGTCTACTCTCAGCCTTATAAAGACACATAGAAACAAGAATACTACTATAGTTTTAAACAGAAACTTAAATATTATTTTGAATGTTAGAGTTGCAAGATTTGGCTGCCTAGTTGCAGAGGTATGTGGTGGAATTAAAATACTTAAATGGGAACATTATATGCACTTATTTTAGAGCCTAAATGATGTAAGCCCAGTTGTCTAAAGCAATATCAAGATATTCAGGTGTCCAGCTAGAGAGATCTTTATCTTTGCTCCAATATATCCCTCATTGCATTGCTCATAATTGTTAAAGTAGGACCTAGACAGACAATAAACTCTGTTTTCCATATATGCACACATATATACATGGAATGTCACCTGCTGACAGCAAGAGTTCAAACTTAACAATCATAAACCTCAGTAGCTTTTACTCATTTGCCCAAGTGTTCTCTAAAATACCTAGTAAGAGACACCTTTTAAACAGCATTCAAGCCCCCTCTAAAATAATAAAGTTTTTTTTCCCTCTCAAATGGTTTTGATGTTTATAGGAAACAGTTTATGCTATGAATTTCCCTTCTGCATCAATTATCCACTGGAATGAAACAATCTACTGGAGGGAAAGAAAAGAATACACTTCAGAGTATTCTCCCACCATCTGGTCTTTCATAGAAATGCTGTCAAATCACCTTCACTGAAGTACTGAGATGTATAGCAAAAGTGTCATTGTTTTTTTAATCTTCATCTGAGATTAAAATGAGGAAATCACAGAGGGTTCATCAATAGATAACTCATCTCACAAGATTCCTCTGAGTGCATAGGTTTTTCTCCTTTCCCACTGCTGAAGAATGGCATATTTGTTGAGATCATTGTCCTTGTGGTAATTACATGACTGAAACTCCTAATACCATTTAAATAATAACAGTAGCACTTTGTCTGTGATTCTTTTAAGCATCCAGAATATGGAGAACTGGGCCTGGGCAGAACAAAGCAAAAATTGCCCCTAAAGATTAAGATTACAAATGTCATTCTTTTGATGTGTTTCCAACTGGAGAGTTAATAAAGTGTCTCTCATAAAGGCCAGGAAAAGATTGTGAAGACAGGAAATCTGAGGAAGAACAACTGGTGACAGTATGAAATAATTCAGAATGTCTAAGACAAGGCAATATTATATGAAACACTCTGAGACAATGTCATGTTGTAAACTGGAAGAATTAAATAAAACGTAGAACAAACTAGTACAAGGCAAGGAACACCTACAGAAGTATTTCAACTGTTTCAACATATTAAATTAGATGAACAATTGCCTGTAGCACATGGAACAAAGTGATAGTTAGCATTCAGTGAGTGTTATCTATCAAGCAACAACGGGATTCCATTAAACGGTCAAATTCGCATCTCAATTATAATGCTGTAAATCTGGGGTGAACCTCATAAACCAAATAACCCCAATTATTGTGATTACATTTAACTAAGTCTTTACTGACCATAAGTATTCAATCAGCAGTGATAGCTACTTGAAGGTACCTGCCAACATACAGCAAGAGTTATAACATACAATAAAGTGACTGAAATGTTACTGAGATTAGGGAATGACACAAATGTACTAGTTTATTAATTTCAGGGGCCAAATCCCTTTGTTACTATAACTGAAAAGGCAATTGAGCAGGCCATTAACTTATTTTTGGGTTTAGCTGTTGGTTTTGGAATTGCAATAACATGGTCATTGCTACCATTCTTTAGGAGGCTTGTTGGCAAATGCGTCAGCTGCGACAGTAAAATTGGGAGAGGACAGGCAGAAAAGTTCAAAAAAATCTTCTCACCCCAGAAATTCCTTTTTTAGCTTCCCACTCACTACCAATAGTTAAATACTGCCTCACTACAAATAGCCATTCTACCTTATTCAGTGTTTCTCATTTGATTGCAAGTTGTCTTTTCTCTTCTAGGTAGGAAAACTGGTAAGTGGATTCCAGACCATCACATTCCAGTAATTCTTGTCTTGCAGCCACTGATCATTTCCCAGCCTGCACTGGCATTACAGTTCCATTCTTATTTCTGTGACAGAAACTGTAACAAGAATAGGATTGGTAAACCAAGAAACTGTTATGATGGTGATTGTAATGAGGAAGGGAAAAAAAAAAAGGCAATTTCCCCCTATTCTTATACTCTAAAAATTACACTAGTGCTCCTGCAATGAAATCAGTGGTGTTGGTAAGGAGCAGAAATGTCTCAGAATAATAATTTAGAAAGATATCAGACACCTCTTGAAGATATATACATATGCAACCAAACTGACTTTCAATTAACATTTTATATCAGAACTCATCAGAACAGTCAAAGTGTTAGTAATGTTAAACTTTCTCCAACGAAAATTCAAAGCAGAGCATCATCTGTGAAACTGTTGCAATGGAGCAGAAACAGGTTGGTTATTTTTTCCCCAGTGCAATTTTCTGCCTTAGTGAAGAAGCACACATTAAAAGCTGGTTCATAGCATTCCAATACCCTTTGTAATATTGTAAGTTCTTTTAAAGTTAGTGTGATGCTTCTTATGGCTTTTTTCCCAATGTTAACAGAAATTATTTTCAGCCTAAAAAGTAATTGGATATTATCTCTATCCTGTGGCTTTTCACTTGTACTAGTGGACTAAAACAATATACTAACAAAAATCAACTTGTAACACAATCAAAGAAGGATGTGTGATAAACACACATCGTTACAAGTTGGACCACCTCATGCAGCAGAGTTTTCCCTCTGTTAATGACTAATAAACCATTTTCACTGGTGCTTCTTTCTCACCTTTTCAGTTTATAGAACTTCATACACTACAGTTCCTCCCCTGAAACAGAGCAGTGAATCAAGTCAGGCATGACTGGACAAGTGTTTTCTAAATTTAAGAAACGGATCATGAACGTTTGAGTTACCAGCGAAACAGTTTCATTCATTTATTGTCAAAAGTTAGAAACATAGATTTGCCTTCAGGTAATTAGCAGCATGGGTATCAGAGAGTTGCAGCTTCACTTGAAAATTGCAATTACCCCTTTAGGTATCTACAATAGGTTGTGAGTCTCATGGAATCTGAGATACACAAAAAAAAACCCTTTACAAAACACCAGATTCAGTTACCACTTTTAATTAATTACTGCAGACAGGATTTTTAGACTTCTCTTGATGGATTCCAAAAAAAGATTCAAAACAGCAGGATTCATCAGAGAATCCACCTCTGAAACGTGGAGGAGATCATGATGCAGCCTTCATGTTTTGAAACCCTGTGTCCTGAAGTAAGATGCCTACAGCATTCATTTCGTTTGTGCTACTCTAATTTATGCCTGAATTTTGCTGAGTTTCCTGAACTAAAACCTGTTCTCCCTAGGATCAAATACAAACTTTTCTAACCCGTCTCTATGACTCCACAGAAACATTTAGCATATCATTTAAAAAGGGGTTTGAGCTACACTCTCCTCACCTATACAATTTTGCTCATGATTTCTCAGATGATGAATATCAATATAGCCTGAAGTCTAGACATATCAAATTCCACATCCACAATTCTGCAGGAGGTATCATATTTCCTACCAATGATGTAAGGCAGATACTCTAAGTTGAGCCTATACAGAATTACTAAAATAAGTGGAAATCTGGGAATAAATTTGGATAATTTTCATCTGGTGTCATAGAATTAGTCACCAACATAGTTGAAAAATTACATAATAAAATCAATATATAGTTAAAAAAATCTGGGTTTTACAAAAATACTATCTTAGCAAATTAAATAATTTGACTCTTCAGTATCACAAGTTGAAAGGAGGTTATTTTTCTGTTAAGGTTGAAATCATATGTCAGATATCTCTTAAAGCTCGCAAAACTGTTACATGAACTACTTGCACCTTTGATTTATTCAATTTCAATACATACTACTTCTTGCCAAAACAGAAGGAAAAAAAAAAAAAAGGGGCTTTCAAAATATTAACTCTGAAAAATACTCATGTGTTTTTGTATTCTGTCACCTCCCCACATTGCCCAGAGCAATTTATTTTGAACATGGCATCTGTAAGAATTGTGAGAAATAAACAGAATGGATTCAACTGTCCTTATTTTGGAAATTACAACAAATCAGTAACAGGAAAACTGAAACTTTTCTAAACGATATTTAAGATGGATTATCACATTTTTACCCTCTTGTCTCTTTATTTTCCCTTCTTCAGGTATATTTGCCAGAGCTTTTTCCGAGTATAGATAGAGACTATGTAATATTTCATTCCAATATCTATCATAAAAAATCAACTTTCTTTTTTTATTATTTTATCATATATTATGATCTGCTGTGTGTACATGGAAGTCTTCTAGAATAGACTTTACGTTTCCTGAAATTACATGTTACCTCTCTTAACCTTAGAAAAGCTATATGCTATGTATCTCAGAACAAATAAGCATCTAGCACTTTGGAAGAAATGCAGTTAGAAAATTACAGTGTTTTTAAACCCAGAGGCAATATAATTAATTACTGTTCTCTACATGTTTGAAAGTTTTATTAATTTTTTGGTTTAAAGTGAATAAATGAATGGGGTTTACCATTTCAAAGCTATATGAAAGTATCTTAATTTTTTAATAATTAGTTACCTTACCCAGACATGTCAAAACTTTTTAGGGTAAACATGTTTTGGGCAGATGTATGATAAAAGCAGTGGTGTACCTGAAATATTTCAGTAAACATGGAAACTGAGGGAAAGCTATTTGAAATGAGGTATACTTCACTTCATTGGAAGATCATAGATATTTTATAGTTGGTGCTTACACAGAAATAATATTTCCAACATATAATGCCACTGAAGTTAATGACTGGCTAATTACATCTGGGTTTCATTTTATTTTTTGCCATATTTTTCATTAGACTCTGGCTTTCACAGGTTTACAGAAAAACGTTTGCCTTGCAGATACTATTCTGAAACCCAGACTCTACTACAACTACAGACAAGAAGAAAACAAAATTAGTGCCAGAAAGTAGATTTCCTACTCTTCTGTATATGGAGCTATTTGTTTCTAACGACTTTCATTAAGAAGACAAAATTTCATTAAATGGAATAAGGAACAAACTGACCAAGATATATTACCAGAAGCCTTCTGCATCTTCACAAGTGCTGTTTCACACGAGTCTGCCAATTTTGTGCTCTGAAATTATTTATTTTTTTAAAAAAAGTGATTAAAACCTGGTTTGGTGAATGAGCTGAAGCACTAAGGAGCAGGACATCTATCTCCATAAGGGTTTATGTAGTCTTTTTGAATGTGTGAAGAGCTGTGGTATCTTACCGCACATAAAGACAGGCTAAGCAAAGAGGATAAAATAAGATAATTCATTTATAATCACTACAGCTCCTTTCCAGAACAAGATTCACTAAGCTAAAGTATATTATTAATGCTATTTTTGTAGCTTGTGGGTCAGTATTTTCTGATTATATTACAAGCTGTTTAGAGAGATACATGATACACTGTGAAAAAAATTATACTCCCAGAACCTGTTGCTTCTAAGGATTTTTGACCAATATCAGATATGCAAATACTGGTCCTCTAATAGAATTTGTTTCAATACACTACACAATCAAATAAACACAGGCTTTGTTTCTTCTCTCAAGAGTTAGAAAATTGAGACATCAGAAATTTAAATCAGATGTATCTTAAGTTTATGCTTGCATTTTAATATTCACCTCAGTGCATCCTAATGCCAACACAAGGGGGAATTTCTTACCTACTACACCATTTTAATGTAGGTCTCCCTTTCCCATGCTTTATACACCTCAGCCTTTTACATTCACATCACGGGTGACTCAACAGATTATCCAGTTTACTGCTCCACTCAGCAAGATCACTCGAGTCGTTCTCCTCGTTTGTCTGCTCTTTATCTGAAATAGAACAATGAACCAGAGCTGTTTTCCTCATAGAAGTTGCAAGCTTCTCCAGACACATTTCATAGGGTTTAACATGTCAACAAGATTTTAAAAATAAATGTTGTGATAAAGAGATAAAACAATTCCTAGAGAAAAAAGACAGAACTTGACAGACTGTTGGTTAAAGATACTTTTCTACAAATATATTCCAAATGTAAGAAACATCCTGCATAAAAATTATCTGTGTATTACTGAAAAAAAGAAGTTTTATTAAAAAACCCAAAATATTTATAAAATCTTTTCTTATGATGAGACACTCATCTAGTGTCAATTCACCTGTGTGAAAAACAGTTCAGGGAAAATTCGTGGATGGTGGAATAAAAGTTTGTGAGTTAATGAGCCCACCTTCCAAAACTGAGTATCGTGTTCTCTTTGCAAATAATTTAGAGCATGATTTAAAAGTTTTTTTCAAGGCAAGGCGTGAAAAAGAACAATTGCATAAAGATATTCAAATTGTGTTTAATCTTATTTCCATTTGGGTGCACAAATAGATCAAGTCCTATTTCATAAACGGCAATGGGGCAAACCAGTGTCATTTTTAGAAAATCATGTAGAAGAAGATGATTTTATATGTTGTTCTTTTGACTTCTAAGTTACAACAATAACATCACAATACTTATTTTGTAAAAGAGATGAACCAGGATGGTCATTAGAATAGCCTGTTGACACCCAATCTTACCAAGAAAGAAAAATTCAGATATTTTTCTTTTATTATGGGCATGTTCGCTTTTTGGGTTTTTTTTACATTTTTCTTTTGGTTAGAGAGAGAAATATCCTCTGAGTTTATAGGCTTTAGAAAGAGCCAGAAAATATCCTCAGGTGGTTCTAAAGAATACATAGCAGCTCAATCAACAGTATTTTTCTCCTAGCATGCTAAATAAATATAAAAATTTATCCAAATAGACAGAGAGATACAAGCTCACTTTTGAGAATGAAGGTTTTACTTGACAAGGGAAAAAAGAAAGTTTTCAAGTACTTACTAATTTGACTCCTCTCTGAAGCGTATTGGTTTACCAGAAGTTTTACCCAGAAGGTATTTTTAATGAGCTACTCGGAGGATTTTTGTGCAAGAGAGGTTTAATACAAAAGCAACTTGTCTTAGTAATTCACATCTGTTTTCTATACACTAAGACTGAATTCACTTAAATATTTATGTGTCTATTTCCTTTTGGCTAGAAATAAAGTGGGCTAAACTTATCTAAAATGCAACTTTACTCAAAATATGGGCTTCAACTGTACTTAAGTCTCTTGTTCCAATATCTGTTCAGACATGGTTCCCCAACTTCAGACTTAAATACTGTGAGAGAGCACATAAAAGATAAATTAAAAAAAATAAAAAAAAAAATAAAAATAGTGGAATCAAGACAAGGAGACAAACTGCAGTAGGAGAATCAACCCAAAAGAGACATTTCTGGTTCTCAGGACACTGTTGGGCTGATTCTCAAAGAAAACACTTAAATTTTAAATATTAATGTAGATGCGGAAATGGGGACAACTGGAATAAAAGCAGTAAGTAAAAGGATGTGATCTTCATTTTTTCACTGTACGGGTTGCAGGAGAGAAAGAAAAAAAACATCTATATTGATCAACACAGTAGCTTTCTATTTTATACTGTTCTTTTGCCAACAAATTTGAGGCAGGAAAGCCACACTAAGACAATTCAAAATCTTGCTATTGCTCTGGTAGTCTGAGTCTGATAAAGATCAATTGGCTATAACACCACAGAGCATTTCAGAAAAGCATAGGGGACAACTGAACTTGCTTCTGTTTTAAGTTAAGAACAATTCACAGGAGACTGACCAATATAAATAGAAAAAAATTGCCCAAATATTGTTAGAAAGGCACCTCCTTCAGTAGACGTAAGGATCTTCTGCACATATAATTAAAAACAAAACAAAAAAAAAAAAGCCATCAAGCCCATAGCATTAGAAGAATATTTTGGAAGCATTATTTATCAAATGGTGAAATGTATATTAACCAAATTTACCAAGCTGTAAAAATTAAGGAAAAAAACCCAGATCATGCTGATTCATTAAGCTTTGTGAATGTGCATGACAATTTAATTATGAGAGACTGAAGGAAGTTGTCGTACTAAAACAAAACAAGTCATACAGATAAATGGCTATCAAATTAACATGTATAAAAACATTTAGAATTTATGCCATAGGGCCATTCAGTTTCAAGTTTACCCAAGGGAATCTCTTGAAATTTTGAAGCCTGAAGAGAAGATAACAATCTTCAGTGCATGCACACTGTGAAATTTTCAAAGATAAGGTGTTAGTTTTGCTTCAAGTTTTACTTTGTGTTTGGGAATTTGAAAGATAAAAAGTAATTTGTCTTTAAAATTCAGTAATCCATAAACATGAATGGCCTAATATTTGCCATGTTAAGAGAAAAAAGCCTGCAGTTCAGTTTTTGACAAAACCTGCAGTAATAGTCAATCAGCAGGATAAGTTTTGCATGCAAGATTATTATATGAAACTAATAAAATTCAATTAAAAATCTTAAACTCTTCTAGATAAGGCTTCTAGATAAGGCAAAATTACTGAGGTATTATCAAGATACATAATTTAATTAAGAGCCAAGAGTAAGTGTATTTTTTCCAGATTTTGTAACAAAGTACACGCTAAATAATAATTTATCCTCTGCAGTTTTTCAAATTAGAAAATTTGGATATAATAAAAAGTAGAAATAAAATTAATCTTTAACTGTTGGATTTTTATAGCGAATAGAAACAATCAGAAAGAGGACATCTAATCCTATGTTTTGGCTCTCATTAAGTCCTCTGTGCTTCATTTGAGCAACACAAGTCTGAAAATATTACTTAAATTCTACAGACTACCACACTGACATATTTTCTTTATAAACCAGGAGTAGTACCACAATATCCGAAACTCCTTAAAATGGCAAAAGTTATTACAATTATACAAAAGTAGATCATGTATTTTAGAAAAAAAACCATAATGGGGAGTAGGAGTACATCATCTGAAGTAACAGAGGACTAGAAGTATTTGCAACAGCATATCCATAGATGTGGTAGAAATTACTAATTTGCCAAGAAGCTGATTATCAAGAAGAATGAAATAAAATTAACATAGTGCAAATCAATTAAATACTTCAATTATATGATAAGAATACTCCAGAAAAGCAGACTCATAAATGAAAGGCTTTTACAGCGCCAAAAAGATTACAGCCCGTGCAAGAAAGCATATTAGATCCTTTCTTTGATTTAGGTAAAGAATGTCAAAGGATCAAAGATTCTGAAAGGTCTTAATGGAATTGTAAAAGATCTGTCAAATGCCACAGGAAAAAGCCAACTTGTAGCTGCACATCAGCAACACCTGGTTTTTAAAGTGGTGGCAGACATTAAAGTGGAAACTCTACCTGTGACCCTACGCATTAATATCAGTATCCAAACATTCTAGACTAAACTGTCATTTGATATTCATACCACCAGACCCAATCTTATAAAAGTAATACATATGTGCAATCCAGATATACTCCTGTGAATATGAGTAATAAATATCTTGCACTGAAGAAAAAAAAAAAATAAACTCAATTAAATCCCTGTGGATTAGCAGTAAAGACATAATTTCATCTCTGGATAGGTGTTAGGATATTTATGGCATTTAGAATGCAACTGACTGTGCACTCAAGTACCCCAAACCAACCTGATCAAGCTGCTGTATTGATTTTTTTTCTCATCTTCAGATAAGGTTTGCTTCACTGACTTTGTTCCACGTCATTAAAAACTACTGGGTGATATTACGGGTTTCTTTCATCATAATGGTTATCAGCCAGCAGTTCCACCTACCTGGGATCAGTCAATACCCCAGTTTCTATTAAATCCTGAAGTACATTAGTCTTGCCAACTAGAACTAGATGCTGGGCTTGTATGCCATCACATACCTTCACAATACACATCCAAGGAGAAGAGTGTAACTCAGAGTTTCATCCCTGAGATGCTCATCGATACAGATGAAGCCAAGAACAGGTGACATTTCTTAACTCAAATCAGAGAGCCAACACAGGCCTTTGCTTCTTCTGAACCATGGGTCAGCTTAGTAAAATGCATCAAACAATTCTTTTACTGGTTTTATCTGCACAATCTGAGACATCAGAAACTATGTCTCCTCATTACCTTGCAGTGCACACGTCTTTTTTTTACCTTGTCCTTTTCTGACCCTTTCAGCTTCTGATAAAGAAATACTGTCTTAATTTCCATGTTTTTTTTCCAATGAGGGACCAACTGCTTTGCTTCATTTCCTACTATAAGGTCTTGACTGAACTCAACATACCTCTCTCCTCAGCTCTAGGATATGACCATTTTATCACCCTTGGAACTCTCTGAACCCATCATGTTCACAAAGAGAAATAAATAGCACACTTAAAATTGTCTTCAACCTCTAATGCAGACAAGGCTACTGGTGTGTCGCAAGAACTCTCCTGCTGTGAATCCAAAGCACTGTTCCACCCCTCCTTTAACTCACAGTCTCTTAACTGGAATTATCTACTAGGTTGCATGTCTCTCAGGCAAAGAAGCCCTATTCGTTGTGTTTAATTATTGTGTTTCTTTTAAGGTCTAGTGTTTTTCTGATCAGTAGAAGGCAGTTAATTGTCAATGGAGGATTCCTTTTAATTTAGTGTGTCATTTTTTCAAAGTTTGTGCAATTAAGTACCACTAGTCTGCTCCAAAAATCCCGACGCAAATGTTGAATAATAATTTTTACCTAACAACAAGATTAGGTTTCTATATTTATTAGTACTGCGTTTTAACTCAAAATTATTCTCTATTTTTCATTTAAAAGAAATACTTATGCTGATTTCAAGAAACTGAACAGGTACTGAAGCCCATTTCATGTTCACTGAAGAGCTATACTATTTCTCTCTTGAAGGAACACAAAGAAAACTACAACCTTTACCCTTTGCTTGTTCTTCATGGATTCTAGCATGCTGTGAATTCAGCTGCACATTTATTGTGAAGTACAAAAGTCTTCTACAGCACTGCTTTTAGGCATCTTTTAATAACTGAAGTATTTGTCTGGAGAGGCACTATGCCATGAACAGTCCTTTCTCTTCACCTCATAACTTAAAATAAACTTTTCAGCCTTAATCTACACTACTCATGAAGTTCGGTTTAAGTGCAAAGATACATATGAGATCTAAGGTAATATTTGTAGTAAGAGAAGCAAGATCTCATTGTAGGAGTTAGTATCTAAATGAGCTTTACAAACAAAATCAAACTCTTACTAGCTAAATGTTATGCTGTTCTAAGAATGGAGTGGGTACATAAACCTCTCCAATTATCTTCTAAATATTATCAAGGACTCCATTAAACATGCTTTATATTAACCCAGTAGCCAAAATTCAAAAATAAATTACCATTTCTCTATTTTATAAAAGTATTGAGAAGTTTCACAGATTGATACTTACTAAGCCATTATTTCCAATTTTAGTATTTTAACTTATAGAACTTTATTCATAATTTATGTTCATTATTATTTTTCCAATACAAATTTTAGTGACACCTATAGGTATGTTTTTATTTTAAATCCTACCAAAAAAATATAACTGTACTGTAATATTTTTTTCAGAAGTAAAAATGTTTATCGGCCTATTTTATAGTTCATGTTTTTCTTAACAATCTGCAGTGCACTAATCTTCTTAGTTCTTCAATCCTTAATTATACCTACAGCCATTCTGGACAGTTGGAATTAATTTTGGCGACATTTAAGAGACAATGTACAAATGCTGAACCTCTTAAACCACTGTGGAAAAAGACATTCCACATATTGTATCCTACAATGGATCCATCCTATAACCTAAGGAGGTTTATTTGGTACAGGGATGGGGTGAGGGGTATCTAAATTTTCCCATCATCTTTTTTCCCTTGAGATGTTCTCATTAAGTGGTTTCTACTTTACAGTAGATCCTCTGATCAATGTTATTTGTAAGCTCTCCTGTTCAACTAGAAGCTAATCCTCTAGAAACAAAACTAATTCGGTGAAATACCCCTTCATCTCTCTGTTTTTAAGATACTGATGCTTAAGATTTGTTTGGCTGGTTTAAAGTTTTGGTTTTAGAACTGGATGTTCAAAAAACCCCAGATACCAATGGCAGTATTTTTAAAAATCACCAGCAGTAAATGCATGGACACTTAATAAAAAACACACAATGCATTTACCTCTTCTAGTCAAGGTGCTTTACCACATTGATGTAACAAGAGTCTTAATTGTGCCTTTATCTATCCCAGTCCTAAATAGGTTGTATGACATTTATAGGATGGCCAAGATGGAGATTAGATATTTGGCTATATGGATGTATGTATCTTATAACTGCATTTTTCGCTTTATTTTCTATAATACCAAGAAATAAAAAAAAATATTACTAGAAAATATATTTATATGTTTCAGAATAAAAAAAAATTAGAAGAAATACTTTCAACCACATAAGAAGAAAACAGTATCAAGAAAACACACAGAGCTCATTAGAAAGAAAAGTATGATACAGTTTTTGACTTGCTACAAATACCTGACTAGATCTATGATGCACTAAGTTATAAATTTTAAACCAGCACAGACCTTCAGCTGAAGATACCACTCACTTTGCTGCAGACTTCAAAACAAGGAAAATAACTGGCAGAAAGAGCTGAAGGGATTAATATTTTGGGTTTTTTTGTGTTTGTTTGGTTGTTTTTTGGTTTTTTTTTTTTTTTTTTTTTTTTTTTAAGGGAGACTGTTTCTTTGATTTTGTATCCTGCTAATAATATCTTCATGTATTGCACTATGACTTTATTTGTGGCAGATGTCTATCTCATGTCACATTGGACATCAAATTTATTGCAAATTGTACCTACTAGCTTTCATTCTTTGAAATGAAAGGCTACAAAAGGTTCATTTTCTAAATCTGGATTTGTACATTAGAAGTTATTGAAACTATTGGTGAGGAAACAAAGGAAAAGCTCTTGTCAACATACCCTTCCTCTGTCATCACAAACCCAAGGAGGGTGTTTAGATTAATCATAGCAAACCAGAACTTTTAGAATACATATTGATTTCTTCCTCTTTAATGCTCCCATAAATCATAATCATCATGTGCCATGCCTATGTGCCCTTGATTCTGCCAGCCATAATCTAATCTTACAACTCATGCTCCCCAGAAAAAAAACCAGTTTTTTTTTTCTCTTTCTTACACATGCATTTTCCTGCCACTCTCCAGGAATATAGCTGATTTGAGTTAGGGTGGTAGGGTCATTTCAAGGTCACCCAAGTGGATTGATAAGTAGCAGGATTTGTGTGAATTCTAGGGTGCCTATGTGTGTATTCAGAAGGCTTTTTTAAAAAAGGTGGTTAAAAAAACTTTTTTTAATTTTTTTTACCTTTTCTTTTTATTAATATACTTAAATTTTCGCACCTTTTAGAGTGAACAAACCAATTAACAATCTGCACCTTCAGACTGATGTACATTATTTTTTTTAGACTGAATTTATGTGTTTCAGATTCCTTCTCTTTTTTTTTGGTTACAATATATTTCATTGGTTTGATATTGATGGCAATTGTGAACTCTGTTTTGGCAACATCATCACCTTCCTCATATTCCTTGCCTAAAGGGAAAATCAAAACTGTAGTGCTCTATTGAGAAATTTAGACTCTCCACAAAGTGGGGCCTAGACTATTTAGCAGCCTGACTGTAGAGAAGGTTTTGATATGGTATATTTAGGAACAGAAAAAATGGGAAGAGCAGGACATGCTTAACCAATAGTGCACCAAGACTGTAACTTGAATGTATACTTTTCCCATCAACTAACTCACTTTCCCAAAGAAATAATTGATGTTAAAACTTCTTTTCACTTATCTGCACAATTTCCCCCCAATAGCTACTGCAATCACTGGTATACCCTTCTTCTTCATCAGCCACGAGCACCAGAGCCTGCATTTGCAGTAATAGGAATTCCAGTTTGCTCTGACTGTGGGTAGTCTGGACAAACAGGTTTGCCCCTGGTTCCTGGACCTCAGCTTATTCCCCAACACCCCTTAGAATGCTTGAGGAATCTGCCAAACCTCAGGCTCATTGCTGCAGCTCATCTCGACTGAATTTTATCAACAGCTTGACACATTCCTTCTCACTGACTTTGAATTCTTTAATGGAAATATCATGACATTATTCAAAAGCGTTCGCTAGCTGAGCTGAGTGAAGTAGATGGAAGCCAAAGACAGCAACCCCACAGGAATTTGAGCAGAGTAAAGGCTTCTAATTTATGCAGAGATTAAAGTATGACTTGCTAGGAAGTCAAATTCACCAAAACAATTAGGATTTGATTTTATTCTAGTCTGCAGCAGTGCCATTACCTTTCCATCAGGCTACAGAGATGTTCAGCAGAGAATTGCTTTTTATTTTCCCTCAGAATAACAATTGTTGCATTATGAGTTGCTTAAATATTCATTCAGGTTCAAGAGGTAGGAAAAGTTCCCAGACTTAAAATAAAATCTGATGAGGCTCCTTTCATTTTTGTGGCAGGGTAATCAAAGATGTAGAGGGAAAAAAAAGAAAAAAATCAACCACCTGACTGCTAAAGAAGGGCAGAGCCAACAGTCTGAGCCAACACAGATCCACAGGCTGAAAACAATAGAAATAGAAATATAATGAAAAATAATTATCTCTGACTCGTTCATATTGTTGATTCATTTTCTAAAAATGCAGAAAGAATTAGGTGCCTACAATTTTCTTGCTATTTATAGAATATTAAACCATTATAAAATAAAATGGTGTATTTTCTATTGTCCTAGGTTTCAGACTTTACTGTTGAGATGTACCTTTTCTTGAACACTAAAGAGGCACACTTCATTTAGTATTTCAGGGTCGAGTCTCCCATTGCCTAATATCTTTTGTGGCTGTTCACTTCAGCTGAGCCTCATATTATTCAGATTCAGTAACATTTTCAGCCTGCTCTCCACCGATAAAAAAACTCCACTCAAGAGCCTGCACAAGATTTTCCTAAAAGAGAATGAGAATGCTCATGAACAAAAAAAAATTATTGTTCTGGTAATAAAAAATCCAGGTCACACATTTAGAAGGATTTCATTCTTGGTATTCATAAGCAATCTCTAATACTGGTCTGGTTTAAGGATGAAACCAGTTTCTGCGCACACTGTCTGTCAATTTTTTTGCTGTGATATACCCCAACCTGCACAAAATATATTTGCTCATATAAGAAACACAACGAGTTCAGAGAGAATTCAAGCCAGCCATGTATGTCACACCCTTTCTCAGTTTCATCTCATCACAACTACTGACAAGATAAAAAGTGCAATTCCAGAAAAACACTAAGAACACCAGAACACTTGAAAGGAGAAGCAATCTCACAGTCACAGAGCCAATGAGGAAAATTCATTCTTGCTTTTCCATCTATTCTTTTTATTTTTCTTTCTTTTTTCTTCCCCTGCCTCCAAAGGGCAAAGGGGAAGGGGAAGAAGTAAAACTGGCTGCTAAGAAGAGAAAGCATGTAAGAAGGATTAGTCTCAAGGTTGAAAGGACTGGAAAATTTTCTCTCTCTTCCACTCAGATTCCTTTCCTTTTCTTCTTCCCTGGGTTTTCCTTTGTTCCTCTTTCCTCTCCACACAATCCACCTTCAGTATACATCACTAACACTGCCAGCTCCCTTTTTGCCTCAGTAACAGTTCCTCCACGGATTGTGGTCATGATGGCTCCTCCACACTCACTTTTCATCTCTATCACCTTTATCCCAGGAGCAGAACAGCACACAGTTAGGGGATAGTCTCACCTAAGTGAGGAGGCCTGCATTTAAACCAGGCTCGTTAAAAACCAAAACAAAACTAGCAAACAAAACATCTTCACATGCTATTCAGTCACTCATATTCTCAGAACCATTTGAAACAGGGCTGGGGTTTAGTACCTCATGCCATCTATGAAAGACAACAGATTAAATCACTGCTTTGCTTTAAATAATTTGGGGGTTGATTGGTCCCATTATACTTGGCAATTAGGAAAGTTATACATTAAAGAAATACAAAATGGATAGATCAATCAAAATTCAGTGTGTAAACAAAGTGGGAGTACTTATGATATAATTTACAGAGTATTCAAGACATTATAATGTTGACAATTCATTCAAATGGCAAGGAATGTAACAAAATGTGAAAATGGCAAAACATCAATCAAGTCTCTTGAAAAGACTGCAGCTGAATAAAGGGAAACCCATTAATTTAATCTCATTTGGCCATTTTTCTCCTCTCTGAAAGAAAACCACAGATCTACTCAATGACTTCACAGGGCACAGCAGTTGAAAAAGAAAGAGGGAATTAACCAAAATAAGCCTCCCAGGGAATCTTTGAAATAGATTATTCTATTTGATTTCCTTTATTTCTTCAAATCGAACATGTCACACCTCAGTATCTGGAGATATTTTTAAAAATCTAGAACATTTTAAAAGGAAGATCACATAGCAGTATTCTTTTTTAGACCAAAAATCAGAGACAGTTTTATTGATCCAGGCAATTCTTTACATAGATATCACGTCAATGCTCAAACCACACCTTTTTTTCACTATATGACCTAAAATATATGCACTGGCAACTTTTTTTTTTTTTTTCCTTAAATTTTCAACTCAAAAAAACTGTCTCAAATAGACTTCTAAAAATTATCTATGTTAAGTTTGAAAATCAAAAATTGATGAACCACGAAACAGGAGAACTGATGTTGTCAGTTTATATTTTCAGCTGTATTTTATCATTTAAATTAATAATTTGTACTATTTTTGCTCCTTGATCATGTCTGTACATGAAAAGTAGATCTTAACCAGTACTACTGACAAGGTGGAGCAGGTGTTCTTTTTCAAAAATGTCTGCGATAAAATGAAAGAAAAGAAATATAAAATACATTTAAAATTGTTGCTGGAAGTCACTTGAAAGCCTGCGTCTCCACCCTCCAAAGCAGAGAGGAATGCAGGCTTTAGGAAATCACTGCTGTCACAATTGTAGGAGAGAATCTGAAAGTCTCAGACCTTAAACAGTCTCTGCACACAGTTTAAATTGTTAAAATTCAGGTTTCACTGAAATCATGTAATTTCCTAACTTTGGAGAACTTGACTTCCCAGTTTCATTTTTTTGAACATTGTGGCTACTGACATCAATTTAAAAAGTTGTAAAAGGTATTTAGACACCATTTGATAAACTACCAAAGCCTGTACAAGTTTGAACGAGCTAGAGATATGAGTTTTTTCAGTGTCCCACCATAAATTAGCAAAATTCACACCAGGGGTTTCAAATCTATATGGAATTTGATCCAAGAAAGAATATCAAAGAGATGGCCTCTTAGAGGCCAGTTACTTTTTCCCACTGTCTCTGTTTGATGCAGGCCAGATCTTTTGCATACAGATGTACACCTGCTGTCCTGGTGTTTGCAGTCCTAGGCAAATCTGTGACCTCTGGGCACCCTCTCCCACCTTGCAGCTGTGTAGGTGTGCTGATGGAAACTTCTTGGCCACAGCCACACAGTCTTACCATGCACTTCTTTGGTCTGGTTAGAGTATTTTCCTTAGTTAATGTAGAAATATTCCTTACTTAATATACCACTCTTTGATACCAATCAGCCCTATCTGGATGAAAATTTTCTGGGAAAACACTGAAAAAACTTTGGCTTTGAAGTCACTCTTAAGACCTCATTGAACAGGAGGCTACAAGCTTACAAATAATTTTTGTCCACCAGGACACATTTACCTTATTTTTTAATTTTACTTCACTATTTTAGCATCAGAATACTCTATGGTTTTTTCACAGGATCTTGTTGATATTTAAGCATGTGGAACATCCCAAACACAAGTGTATAACTCAGTCTTCCTAATAAGAACTCAATTTATTTGAGCTGAGATTTCTAAAGTCACAAACATTTTATCCAGCTAACCCCCTCTCCACCTCCACTTTTTAGCCATGTAGCTGTATCCTGGAGCTACAAAGATGGCAAATTACAGCCCTATTAAGAGGTTTGACTTGGGAGCACTTACTACACTTTTACATAATTTCTCATGTTTTTTAAGTGGCTATAAGAAGTTTCTAAGGCATAAGGAATCTCTAAAATCTATCTATCAATAGAAACTGCTGCCAAATGAGGAATTTTTACGGATTTTCAAGTGTGGTAGCTAATAGAAGGGATAGCAGTGCTACCATGGCTGTTCCTGAAGGAAAAGAAATAAGACAAAGGTTAGGCAAAACTAAATGAGCTTATCATATGAAATTATATTTTTCCCTGATTCTGGGAAGAATCTTTTCATCATATAAAAAAAATTGCTGGCCATGTGTACCAGTGCAGAAGGAGTCCTGCAGAGGAGAGACTGAGCAGAGTGGGCAAAAGAAACAACATCAACCGTGAAATTACTCTACACTAATTCTCCAGACAGTCAGAAATTATCCCTTCCTTTTTGCAATATTAAAAGAGATTATTTATTGTGGCCACTTAACATATATTAATGAACTAGTTGCCATTATGTTCACTTGTGTGAAAAAAAGTTCCAGATTTTTTTCCCCAAATATAATAGTAATATTCCTTATACTTAAATTTTTACATGACTTTTTTTCTTATTGGTTCAAATAAAAACTGAGAGTTTAGAAGTATGCAAGTTCAGAAAAAGTCTTTTGACAGAGGAGCAGATGATACAGCCATGGTATCAGATGCACAGCAGTAGAGTCTGTATAAAAGATATTTCCCTATTTTCTTGGAGTTACAGGATTTCATAGAACAAAACACTGACCTACTGTGGATTTCAAATTTTTTCATGTTGAACTTCTTAAAAATTTGCAAGCATTTAAAATACTACAGGAAACTAAACTGAACACAAAGGACACTGCCATTTCATTTCCTAGTTCTGAAAACCAACATTGGGTTCTGCAGAATTTTTATCATTTTTCTGTTGACTGACACTTGGAAACACCCACTTCATTCCCAGCAGCTTCACTCACTGAATCATTTTCAATTGAGTTGGAGAAAAGTGCAGTGAAAGTTCATAGATGAAAAATCTTATCTGACTACTGTGTGACTCCTTTTTCTTTTTCCTGTTCTCTTTTCACCCTTTTTTAAAAATCCATTCCCTGCACTTCTGTCAGACTCTGAATGGGTTTTTAAAGAAGATGTGGAATCCCTTTCTAGTAATAATTGTGGAATGCATAAGGTAATTTCAATATTGTTTGATTTCTTTCCTTATAGCAACTTTTAGTGTGCCAATCTACATGCAAAAATGTTCATACAGTTTTCATTGTCTAAAGTCATGCTTAACAGTAAACTGTAAATGGAGTGGTTGTCTGCAACAGATTTTTTTTTTTAATAGAAAATGCAACATATGCCAAAGCCTCAACAAACACAATTATCCAAAATTGTTAAATTCAGTGTTAATTTTTTATACTCACAGTGCCAGAAATATGTTTTGATTTTTCTTACCACATTTGTGTATATATACAACATGGGACAAATAAACGCATTCTCTTTTTAGAAGTAAAAGCAAATAGGATTCCGCAATGATTAAGAAATTGGAATCCATTTGTAAAATCTGTTAATTTTATACTTCTGTACAAGTATGTGGTGGTTTGAGCACTGGCCAAATGCCAGTACACCCACTAAAATTATTTATTCATTTTCTGCTGTGAGATAAGAATTAGGAGAAGAGCAAAAGTAGGCCCTAAACTATAAGGATATAAAGAAAGATTTATCAACAGAACTAAAAGGAGAATAATAAGAATCAGAAAAAACTTTTAGACCATGTCTCCTCCCCATCTCCTCTTTTCTTTCCCACTGACAACATAGAGCCAGAATCTGGTGTTTTCAGACAGTTTACCACTTCTAAAATAATCCTTCTTAAGTTCACTTAGGGAGAGGAGTCTCTCTTGCCATGCCATGGAGATTTTCCCAGAAGAAACAGTTCTCTCATGGTCTTAATTTTGACAAATAGCAGCCACCCAGAAATCTGCAATCATGCAGTCCCTCCCACCTTTGGCAGTCTTCCCTCAACTACCACCACGGGTCATCTCAACTTAGTGGGGTGCAATTTTGAAGATGAGCTGCCCTAGCATAGAAACAAAAGTTCTCTTCGTTTGTCTCTAGGAACAGAGGTTTTCTTCTATCCCTGGGACAAGGCTTCTCATAAGTCTCATCTTTTTATTCAAGCTTTTCATTGGACCACAGCTTCTTCAACATCTGCTTGCTACATCACTGGTTCCTCTCTTCATGGCTGTGGTTTGAACACTACATCCCCCCAATCCATGAAAAGAGTCTGATGTATCAATCACATCTTCACCATAGACTTACAAGAGAATTTCAGCCCAGGGTTAAGACATCTCCTCATTCTCCTCCCATTTGGGATTTCTTGACTCCTTCGTCATTGACCTCCATGTTGTTCTCTTCACATCCCTTCCTTTTTCCTTTTCTCTCATTCAGGAGAAGTGATGGGCCAGGGGGAAAGCTTCTCTCCTCTGAAGAAAGCAGTAAGAGCTTTTCACAGTTTTCTCTTAAATATAGTGATTCGAAGAGGCGGTTCTAGATTTTCTGACTGGTTACTTGCTATATCAGTTCTTTTAAAGCCAGTCAGCAATTTGCTCTGCCAAGCGCACAAGAAGCTGTAATGTTCTCTAACAAAGAACTGCTTCCCTATCTGACGTTCTTTTGTTCCCCTTAACTAAAAACCAAACTGTTTCAAACTACCAGAAAGTACTAAAATTATAACGTTGATCTTCTCTTTGTACATATAGGTGACATATATATATATACACACGCATACACATTGGCAATAACACTTTTCAAAAACAGTGAGACATAAAACTGAAAAAAAGAAAGTCTTGCTCTATTCTGCACTAGTACAGCCTCACCTTGAGTACTCTGTGCAGATTTGGAAACATAATATTAAAAAGGATATTAAGTTGTTAGAGAGCATCCAGCAGGAACATGAGGATGGTGAAGGATCTGGAGGGAAAGCCATAGGAGGAGTGGCTAAGATTTGTGTTCAGTCTGGAGAAGAGAAAACTGAGGGAAGACCTTGTTGCAGTTACAACTTCCTCATGAAGGGAAGAGGAGGGGCAGGCACTGATCTCTTCACTCTAGGTTGGATAAACAGGATTTGAAGGAATGGCTGAAGCTGAGTCAGGGGTTGTTTAGGTTGGATATCAGGAAAAGGTTCTTCACCCAGAGGGTGTTTGAGCAGTGTCATGGGCACCCCAGGGAAACGGTCACAGCACCAGCTTGACAGACCTCAAGAAGCATTTGGACACTTCTCT
>VXBN01014259.1:47500-100752 GCA_013397395.1 Sinosuthora webbiana
AATGACAACTAATTTATCTTTCATGTTTGCTGTGGCAGTGATTTAGTGTATTGTCTGCAATGCTAAATATACATCATAAATCCCTCCAGCAGAAGTGTTATTATATTCATCCATCTCTACCCTATGAGCCAATAATTTCTTCTTTCATAAGCTTTACTGTATAAAAAGGAACTCATTATATAAAATAAAATGTAGGCTACAGCCAGTGATCTTACATTAACCTAATGAGGATTTTATCTCAAGAAAACATCCTGGACAGACCCTGCAGTCATGTTTTATAGTTAAATACTATTTATTGAGTGACAGTGGGCAAGCCCTTTTATGGAAGATAAAACGATACAGTGGTCTTTATAAACCTACATCAACTGATCAGTTTTCTGCTTCTCTATAAGGAGAGTATACAGTTTATCAGCAACATGAATTGGAAAGAAAGTCCTCAACAGTTTGTAAAGGAACACAACAAAAGAAGGCATCATTTTACTGACTGAGACTATATGAAATAATTGAAAGATAAAAAAAAGCTTAATGGAAAATTAATATCAGTGTGATGAGGGTCTCCTTTTTAATCAGCTGACAGTAAAAATTCAGACAATTCGAACAATTTGGTGGTTTTGAAGCACCTAGTCCACTGTTCAGCCCACTGCTATTGGCAATAAAGCTCTATGGTGGGGACATGCTCATTGCCTTTGTGACTTCAGGATTCAGCCTGAGAATAATTCAAATGGTGAATCACTGCACTGAGGATTAGTATAAAGAACACTACATATCTAAAAAATGCAACTGTCCATCACAAGAGTACAAAGTCAGTGGGCAAGATTCAAAGTGACCATGGGGCTATAGCTTCAGATGTGGTAGGTTGTTTGTTGTTTTTTTTTAATAGTCATGGTATTTGAATTAAGTTATTCAATCTTTAACAGCCACCGAAATTTCCCTGCACTTATGGAGATGTTTATGAAACTGTCATGATAAACAGTATGACTAAAAGTGGCAAAACTCCAGGTTTAGAGGGATTTGCAAGGCCAGCTTTAGCAAAAAACAGGGCATTCCCTGTGAAAAGCTTCACACTGGAGATAAAACACCATTTTCTAATGAGAAATTTGAGGGTTTTACTCAGCTTTAGTGACACGTGATAGAAAACAATTTAGAATAGCTATAAAAACATCCTTGTTGCAAGTACAGGGGTTAGGAATGAGGAAATAAAAAATTCTGTTCAACAGCTGGAGGGAAAGAAAGTTTGGCAATTCTGTGTTTCACTTATTCAATTAATAGTGCATTGTGATTTATCTTTTATAGCAGATATACAGCCACCCATTTAATCTAGCATGGGCTTTGAATGCACTTTATAATTGTATAATTCATCAACACTTAGCTATTTGAATAATAAAGCCAACTGATTGGTTTTAGTAGAACATCGATTATCTGTCACTGCCAATATCAGGGTTTTGAGAAATGGTGTCTTCTGTTGCAAAGCATTAGCATGTCTCTGATTTTATGATCATTTCTTTGGCAAGATCAGTGAACCTGGGAAAGCCTACAAAATATCAGTACTTAAGGAAAGTCCACCTTGCATCATTTTGCAAGAGTTAATCCCCACTGCAAAGCAGGCAATTTTTTGTTCCAGGGTAACACATATTTCCTACAGGGCAGTGCATGGGCAGCCATCTTCACAAGGATTTTCAGAATGATTTCTGTTATAATTTCAGCTGATGCTAAGTATCCCTGTTTTCTGTGGTCACACAATTCTGTGGAATATCATGCAACACACCTCAAAAATAAGGACAAGAAGTTTGGTTTATGTGATTCCCACTGAGTACTAGAGGTGGAGATGTCAGATTTCTTTACATGATCCCTTACATCACAGAGGTCAGCTAAAAAACAATGAGGTACTTCATATTTTGTGCCTTTTGTTTACTGAAAGATTATTTTTTATCATTCAGTCCTATGACCTGAGTGTCAGAGACCCCCAAACCTGCATGATTTTAATTTTTCAGAGTAGCAGCTTGCATTAGCAGGACTAAGGGAAATTCTACAAGATTTTTACCAGAGTACCAGAGACTCCTCTCACTGTTACCCACCACAGTTTAGGGACTGTAGCAGTGAAATTATGCAATGAACAGGAAGGAATTTGCCAGCCAAACTGAATTCCAAACTAATTACAACCACCTGCTACATGGGAACTTTGCTCATGTTCTAAGAGAGGTGAAAAAATGTGCTGTCTTTTTGAATGCAATCAACAATAATTGGATTTTACTTGCTGCTGGCTCACACTAATAAATTGACAAAGCAAGTTTTTGGAGATTCTTTTTTTGAGAGAAAAAAAGAAAACTAACACTGCTCAGATAAGAAAGAAAAATCCTTAAGAAAATCAGTGCAATAAAATAATTAATGCAAATGAAGCAAAATTTTGCATCAGAAAAGGAAAAAAGAAAGAAAAAGTAAAAAGGATAAAAGTGCAAACCAGCAGCATAAAAAATAAAAAAAAAGCATCCTGATACAACAGGGCACAAGGGATCCTTTAAATCACTTAGCAAGCCTTTCATTTATGTATTAAATGCTGAGAGCCAAGCTTTTTCACTCGTGCACTGGATGCCCATTCCAGTACTTAGCCGCTACATAATTTCAAAGCTGTTAAAAGCATGTAGACATCTGTGTTGTCCTGCAGACAGGGGAATCTTGGCAGATTCCCAGAATAATGAGGAACAAAAAAGTTTGGAGCAAGAAACACGAGCACTGCAACTACTCCTATTTGGTCTTGCCCCTCACTGCTTGTTGGGCTACACAACAAACAGGTTATTATGATGTGAAATCAGAAAGTGGCAGTATGTTAAACAAGCCAAGCCTAATTTGGGTTCAGTGAACAGGCTGCCTGCACCAGGGTTTGTCCGTCAGACAGCTGAGTTAGCCCAAACAAATCCACCTTGGTTTGCAAGGTAATGCTCCTGCCATCGGCTCCGTGGGAGCCCTCTCTGCACGACTGGAGCTGTCTCCTCGGCCCACAGTGACAAGTGACCCTGAAAAAAGCTCTACTAAAAGACAATCCAGATAGCAGCTGAAGCTAAGGCATTTCAAGAAACCCCCAGGGCATCAAATTAAGCAGCATATTTGGAATTTCAAGCCTTGTTTTCACTGTGATGCCCTGAAGAAGAGTAGAGATTTCACAACAAAACCACAAAAGTGCTAATATATCTGAAAGGCGTATATGCAGACATTATGCCCTTGTGCATCTATTTTTTCCTCTCTTTTTTCACTGACATGTGAGCTCAAAACAAACAATCACACTAACCAAAGAACAAAGTGCGTAAAGCAGATACGCATGAAAATCTCCACATTTTATAATAATTGAAAAGTAAATTTTTTTTTACAAAGAACACAAGAAATATCCCATTAAAAAAACCTGATTTCTCAAGATCACAATTCTGACAGAAGCCACAGAAGATTCCATTTAGGAACAGCACACATTCTTAGCCACTTTCTGCAGTACATTTCCCTTTGTATATTCCCAGTATCCACAGCTGTTGGATTTGGGATGTTATGGAGTTTGTATATACTTGTTTCCCTTAGTATCTGCTGATTATGCATTTGCAAAATCCCCTTTTGAACATCCTCATTCATCTGCTTTTAGGTTTACTGACTATAAACTTATGTATGTCTCAGAATAGTATGTCTCTGATATATATTGCTTTGAAAAATGGTATTTAATTCTGTAATTGAAGATTGAGCAGTGTTTTAATGAACTCCTTTGTGGCTAGTGAGAAATTAAGTGTTACCCCACCCATGTATTAAGAATTTCAAAGCTAGAAATGAAGGGTGAGGTCTTCCATAAGCATGCACAATCTTTGGGATATAAATATTAAAATGTAAATGGCCATTCCATTCCAGGTTCTGGTTTGATTCAGGGTTTGGTTTTTTTTCAGATTAATTTTATTACATTATTTCAAACAGATTTTACTCCAGTCACTTTCTACCAAAAATGGGTAAGTCTGTGTTTGATTTTTTTTAGGAGGAGAAAGTTGTTAGCTATTTTTCATAGAGGGCTGTGACTAATTTCATATTATAGCCTTGGCTAATAGATAATTAAGTGTTTCACTCAAATTAGCTATCACACAGCTAGAGGCAAAGTGGGAGGAAGCAAAAACTTGGATTTTGCAATAAATTTTATACTACCAGCTTCTGAACACTTCTGTGAAGCAGCTGATAGGAAATGCTACACTGGATAAGCATAACCTATGCTTGCATTTTGTTAATAGCAGTCTCAGAAGCTCAATTAAAAAAAAAAAAAAGGAAGCTTAGTAAAAAAATGACAGGCGAAAGAGGAGGATCTTCCACAGACATAATTGAAGCTGTACAGATTTCAAAACAAATTTCCTGGGTCAAGTACTTCCTCAGGCTTTTCACTCTCATCCATTACTCTTACTACTTAAATATAAGTAACCTATGCCTTGCCTTGGTCCATCTCCCTCCAGAGCAGCAGAATTACTGACACCTGCCTACACACATTCTGCTCCAGAAACTGTTCCCTTTTGAAGGATTTTGTTGGGTGTCTCCAGGTGAACTAACACCACAAGATATCAGTTTTCTGCAAGAGAAATTCTTAATCCACTTAAACCAAGAGATGGGCTCCTGTGTCACATGCTTAACACAGTCCCCAAGGCACAAAGAAGAATGGGAAGGCACCACACCAGCAAAAGGTCTTTTGCAACAAAGCACTCAATGGCATCAGCTCTTGTAATACACCAGAAGTCCCAATTTGCATAAAGTTATCAATATTTGAAATATTTTTCTTCAACTACCACTTTAAAAAGAGAATGACCCATACATCATCACGATTGCATTACAGTAGTGGTCTCAAAACTTTATGATGATACATTAGAGCAGACAGCCAAGAAAGAACCATCTGCATTTTTCTTCTGTTTATCCAATAAATTGAAGCTTCGTATCAGAGCTGAAGGACATACTGTCTCTTTTGTCTCACGTCTGCTATGTGGATCAAGGATACTGCAAGTCTGTGTTTATATTATATTGACATGAGCATGAGGAGTGCATCTGAATTTAGAACGTTACTCAGATGCCAATATATAACTTATTTATGCAGCAGATTATATATTGTGCTTATTTATCATGCATTTTCTGTCACAGCCTGGTAGTTTCTTCACTAATTCTTTACTGGTCTTCTGCAATTCACAATTCTTTTCTTATAACGTCTAAAGACAAAATATGATTAGTTTCCTAGCAAATACAATAGATATTTAAAAATTGAATAGGGAATCAATACATCCAAAAAAGACACTGGACCAACAAAAAGAAAAATGGAAGCTTATCATCATCAAGTGTACACTTCTGTCTAAATGGGAGAGATACACATAAAGAATGTGAAAGCAGGTGTCCTTCACTCAGTTTTTGCAACTTGGTAATTTCTGCCTGCTCAAGAAGGCAGCAATAATGCAGAGAAGTGGAAGCCTCTCTTCCAAAATAGGTGTTGCTCCAGATAAAATTTGCAAAACCTCAGGGTTTTAAGGCTAGCATATTATGGAAAGAGGTTTAAAGTTTCTATGTGGTCAAGGTGAGAGCCATGTCTATATTTAACCAGCAAAATATTCTCTGAATCCCTTTTTGCTTTCTGTACCTTCATTTGCAGTCAACAGCCCAGTGAGGAGGAACCCAATGTGCAAATGCCTCTCTGTTGACTCTATTCATATGTATCTCTGTCCTACCTAATCCTGCTTTGGATATTTACAGAGCCAGAAAATTTCTATCAGAAATATCTCAAAACTTACAGCAATGCAATTATTCACTGGATGCAACAATAATGCTACAGGGAATGAAGTGTTTATCTTTGAACTGCACATTATAAAAGACAGAATAAGAAATCTCAGCTGTTTAATGTGTGTGTCCAAATTCAGCTTTGTGACCACTGCTTCCCACCACTGATCCCAGAGGGTGTAGCCTGAAGGGTTTTTAATCAGGAAACACAAGTTTGCTGGCAAGCCCACTGAAGTCACCAGGGGGTGAGTTCTGACCATGGTCATACTTTTATTTGGATGTAATTATAACACAAAATGAAACACAGAAGCTTCTGAGTTAATGAGTCTATGGTTCTATAATGTGAGAGCAACACTAAAGAATGAGTTTCCCTTGTCCGTGTAGTGATGTGTCAATAAAAGTTCCGATTGTTCTTGATGGAAAAAATATTAGATAATATTCCCATCAGCATTTAATTAAAAGTTTATCCAACTTCTTGCTGAGATTTCTTGATGATTTTAATATAACAACATTTCATGTTTTAAATATTTGAAGTTGAAACAACCTTAATTGTATTTCTAAAAATTGCAGTAGCTGTTGTCAAGCCACTGCAGGGTTTTGGAGGTAACATGGGCACACAAATATTCCTGTCTGGATTTAACTCATCTTAACTGAGTGGCTAAAACACCCCTTGTAATAAAAAATCCTTCCAGGGAGAAGAGGTGAGCACCTCCCCACATCCCCTCCTCAGGAAGCTGCAAAGAGCAATGAGGTTATTTCCAGTGGGGACAAACACAGTATCCTAAATCACTCCACAGAGGACATTCCTTACACCAGCTTTGTTGCCCTCTTCAAGGTACATTCAAGCACCTCAACATACTCATATTCCACTTTAAAGTATATTGTGTTAATCATTCCCTTCAGTCTTCCTATTTTGCTTGATTGCACCCCAAAACCCACAAAAGTAGTGAGATGAGGAAAAAAAAAAATCAACTGCGCAAGTATAAAATAAAAAAATATCACATTAGTCTGGCCATTGCAGTTGGAAAAAAAAGCGGATTATGAATGAGCAATCAACTGCTCCTGCAGGAAATTAGGAGTCATCTTAGTAGGAATATTTCAGGGAATATATTTCTGCAACTCAGGACTTTTAATCCTACTTAGATGACTGTGCTTCAGCTGGGAAGGGCATCTCAGGAAAAAAAAAATAAGGAGCAAGCCACAAACAAACATCTTCAGGAACACAGTAAAACATATAAAAGCTGTTTTGTTTTTACTCACACATGAATAAACACGGAGAGACTTGGTCTAGAGAAACACACCATCAGAAGAGCACCCACAGAAATTTTCCACCATTGAAATCCTACTATAAAAACTGCAATTTAAGTGTTTTCCATGGCCCCTGGAAAAAAGAAGAAAAAAATAATTATATGTACAATTAAAAAACTCTTATGGAATATGCTCAAACTGTTACAGAGTTAGGCAGTACAGCAAACCATCCATATTTAAAGGTGAGGAGAACAGAGTGGACACATAGGTGGTAGGGACAGGGTTGCATTTAAAAAATAGGTTATGTTTAATACTTTTGCAGAATGGGATGCAAAACCCTTACTGCTATATATTTCAGTGATTTTCATAACTGCAACAAAAGTAAAAAAATATTGTGCAGAAAACTGCCACAATTCTGGCTTTGCCTTCAATTTTTAAAGTAGCACACTGCACATGAAGTGTGTACTTCATTTTCCAGCTGTTAGAGACAGAAAGATGATAATATTTAATTTCTCTGAAGTCTGTACAAGTTGACAAAGTTCTTTTGAAATAATCCTCTGTTTTGCCATGTCATCAAATCCCATGTTGTTATAGTAGAGAGAATGTCTCAGGGACAGAGTACATTTTGCTATAATAACCATTATTCACACTTTTTAATTTTTTTTTACACTCTCTGTTTTTATTAGCACTTTTAAAATGCCTCTGAAATGTGACCAGTGTATTACTTTTATTTATTTTAACACAGCTCTTAAGAATTTCTTTAATAAATGGTTTTTGTATCCTATCTGCACACATTGACAGAAGATCCCTCTTTCCCTTGACCAAAGTATTAAACTCCCATTAATACCAATACTAACTTCTAAAAACATTTCTGTTATGTTCTACAAGAACTCAGAGTTACACTATAAACATTCAGTTCAAGACTAGTTCAGATTGTTAACATTCAGATATAATAAACAGAGAAAGGATCACAAGTAATTTAAGGGGAGTCACCTGAAATCAGATGTTGACTTTGTTAAAGATAACTGGCACAACAATTAAAATACACTATGCCATTGACTCACATACTCAGCTGGGCATGAAGAAACACACCTCATTGAAAAAAAAACCAAAAACAAAACAAAAAAAAAAGTGCTTTCTATATTGTTTTCTGCTACACCATTGCAACCAGCTGCAATAAAATGCAACAGTTCCATGGAAGGATAACACAGAATCTCAAAGGGACTCAGGCTGGAATGGACCTTGATCTGCCCCCACTGCTCAAATCAGGGCAAACTCAAGCAGGCTTGCTCAGGATCATGTCCAGGGAAGTTCTGAATCTTCAAGGAAGGAAACTCCACAACCAGCCTGGGAATGTTGCTTCAGTGTTTGAGGGCACTCTTGGGAATTTTTTTTTCTCAGATTAAATGGTTCTTATATTTCAGTTTATGGACTTTGCCCTTTTTTGTCCCCTCACTCCTCTAACTCCACCCTTTTAGCACTTGTCAGGAGAATTAAGGAGATGTGACTTCACATGCACAATGATCTGTTTTCAGCATGAGAAAGAGTTGAGGATATAAACCTAGAAAAATATCTTTATCATATTTATTTTTCTGAGTCAAAAAACTTCTATGATATACATGGAGAGCACTGCCAGGCTGAGGCATGCAAACAGAACCATGCTTCCCATTAACAATGTATACATAATTTAGAAATTAATAGCATGAGTTTCAACCATAAGCAACCAGAGATTTTGATTTGACTCCTCATATATATTGCTTCCTAGTTAAGGATTAAGCTTAAAGAAGTTGCATCTGCTGAGCTTTAATAATTTTTCTGAGATATCTAAACATGGGCAAAATACACTGCAGTTAGAATTTGTAATTCCAGACACAACTGAAGTGAATCCATATCACAATGCCAGGATTTGTATTACTTCACAGACATTTCAGAACTATCAACTTGCCTTGATGAAAGAGCTTTAAGATCTGTATTTAGCTAATGCACGAAAATGCCATCTGTATTCTAAACATGGACTTTGACCAGGAACACAAAAAGAGCTGTCTCCAGATGCCAGCTGGGACAATCAAGAACCACTAGCAACCTGTGGAGATTTCAATCACTGAAGCAATTGACAGGTTAGTTGGATTCTAATTGTTTCTGAAATGAGAATAAATTTCTGCAGCTTAAAATGAAAGAGGTAGTATTTTTAAAAAGAAAAAAATCTAGATAGAATTAGAAAATTGCTCATTTTTATCCAGAAATCATTCAAAATGGGTAGGGTAACATCAGACCGGTGACCTATCACTAGTGGGGTTCCACAGAATTTCATTTTAGCCCCTTTGCTCTTCAACATCTGCATAAATGACTTGACTGAAAGGGATAGTGAGCAAGGTCATAGATGACACAAAACTGGGAGGAGCAGAATCCCTTGAAGGGAGAGAGACCTGGACAAATTAGACAACTGGGCAATCACCAACCAAATGAAGTCCAACAAGGTAAAGTGCCAGATGCTACAGATAGGATGGGGCAGCCCTGGATATACAGACAGACTGGAGAATGAGATTCTGGAAAGCAGGACCACAAAAAGGGACCTGGGGGATCTGGTTGAGGGAAAGTTGAATGTGAGCCAGCAGTGCCCTGGCAGCCAGGAGGGCCATCCCTGTCCTGGGGGCATCAGGCCCAGCAGGGCCAGCTGGGCAAAGGAGGGGATTGTCCCCTCTGCTCTGACCTGGGGCAGCCTCACCTCCAGGGCCTGAGGCAGTTTTGGGTGTCACAATATAAAAAAAAAAAAAAAAAAGCCCTAAGTGCCCAAAGGAAGGCAAGGAAGATTGTGAAGGGCCTTGAGGGCAAGTGGTCTGAGAAGTACCTGATGTCATTTGGTTTGTTCAGAAGAGGAGACTGAAGGGGGAATCACAGTCTCCAATTTCCTCGTGATGGGGGGCAGGATGGGCAGATAGTGATCTCTCCTGTGGTGACCAGTGACAGGACCCCAGGGAATGGCCTGAAATTGTGTTGGGGAGGTTTGAGTTAGATATGAGGATAAGCTTCTACACCCAGAGGGTGGCTGGGCACTGGAATGGGCTCCCCAGGTACATGACACCAAGCCTGGTGGAGTTCAAGAAGCTTTGGGACAATGCTCGTATGCACTAGGTGTCATTCTTGGGGATGGTCCTGTGCTCTGACTGCTTCCCTAGGGAGCCTGTTCTGGTGCCCATCCACTCTCTGGATGAAAAACCTTTTCCTGATATCCAACCTAACCATCCCCTGAGCTAGCTCCATGCCATTCCCTCAAATCCTGTCCCTGGTCATGAGAGTGAAGAGACCAGTTACTGCCCCTCCACTTCTCATTCTGAACACAAATCTCAGACACTCCTCCTAAGGCCTTCCCTCCAGAACCTTCACCATCCTGCTGTTCCTCCTTTGGATGCTCTCCAACAGCTTAATATCTTTATAAAATTCTGTTGCCCAAATCTGGATGTAGTATTCAGGGGGAGGCTGCACCAATCAGAGGTGAATAAAACATGATTGAGCCATATATACAAAAGAATACATGAAATGTAAATAAAAACCAGAAGTCTGACCACGACAAAAAGCACAGAACTTTTTCTTATTTCTGAAGAATAATACACTTCTATAGCTATCACAAACAACCTGGTTGTGGTACTAATTTCTTCAACTGATGCTTTTGATACTGGTACCTTATTCCTCCCTGGGTTTTGTGTTTTTTCAGCTTCCAGCTCAAAGTTTTCTGCTCTCATCAAGCTAAAATAAACAGCTAAATCCAAAAATTGCTCCAAGACAAAAGCTACCAGGAAAAAAAAATCTGGCTGGCCTTTACCTCCCCAGACACAAAAATAAAGGCACAAGGAGTCTTTTCCACACCCAACAACAGTTACTCAGACAAAAGAAAACCAGTAGTGTCAAGTGACTAAAGTAAATGACTTTTCCTTCTCTTCTGGACAAATCCAGTCATACAAGAACAGATAATCTCTGAAGGTACTTTCGGTTCGACTTTATACAACTGGGTTTTGAGTTTGTGAGTGATACAGGTCAGTGGCTTAATAATGTACTTGACAAATAGAAGTACAATCTCAGCAAATTCACAAGAACATAATTATAGATGTGCCATGAGGAGAAATAGCAAAAATATGAATCAAATTCAAACCAAGTGTTCTTTTTTTTTGCAATTCTCTTGTCAATTTTCCAAATCACCAGATTAAAGTACCACACAAAGAAATTAGTGATGAGAAAAAGCTTATTAGATCATATTGTATTTGTCCTTGACAATATAAAATTGCTCTCTACAGCAAGTATCTCAGTGCTTAGTTCTGAATGACCAAAGAGAAAGATGTTACTGATCTACTGTGAAAGAAAAATACTTTTATTAAAATAGGAGTTTCAACTTTATATTTAATATAATGTTTCCTTTGCTCAGCTTAATCCTGTATTTCACATCTCCTCTGACCTTCCAAAATATTTGTGTTGCTTTTGACTGGCATGTCTCTAAAGTAAATAGTATTCATCTTACCCACTTACCAGATGAAAGAATTCAATAATTAGGATAATTAATAATTAAGATTTTTTGGGGAGTGCCTTTTATTTTTTAGGCACAGATGGATCTGTAATAGCTATAGTGGAAAATGCAATTTTTTCTATTATCCTAATATTTTAACATGGGACAAATTATTAATTTGGAATTAATACACACCAATATCTTTGCAAATTATAATTTCCTGAATATACATTTGAATTTTTTTGTGATCACACCACAGTGGTAATTCACAGTCATCTTCACCCAACCCTTTACTTTTCTAAGGTACTGATTGCATTCAGTCAAGCCCACAGGATGCTATCTGATCTTCCTTCAAGTTATTTTTTTTTCTATTAAAAATCAGTTTTTAGACTTGCTTAATACTAAGATCAGACCACCAAGCATGCAGTTACTCAAACCTCATTGACTCTTGCATAGAGTTAAAAAGTAAAGGTTAGTAATGTGAGCTGTATTTTTACAGCTTGAAGTTGTTAGATTTTTTAAAGTAGCTTTTAATTCTACAGTTAAAATATAGATCATGCTACAAACACAAAGAAAGGTTGGCAAATTTTTATAATGACAACATAAATCATATGCATAATCACATTATATTTTTATAACTAGCATATAATTACTTTTTAACATAAATTTCCACTGGTTGCAAGCCATTTACTGAAGTAGTACTTGAATTTTAATAATCCAATAAAACACAGCAATTTTATTCTCATCCCATTTTTTCCCTAGAGAAGCTTGGCTCAAGGAAAAGATGTTATTCCCTCAAAGCAGAAATATTTTCCCCATGAGCACTATTTTTAAGGTGGGGCAATATGAATTAACCTGCTTTTAAAAAGAACTTTTAGCCTGTGACTATCCTTATGGGGAAGGGTTTTCCCTTCTCTATCCTCAGAATGAAGTTTAACTGAGAGAAGCATTTGGCAATGCTAACATTACTAAGTCTCCATCAGATGCTGGGTGAAGCATTTTAACCCCAGTCCTCCAGAAGGCTATGTCTAAATATTTGCAAGGATTTTGTCTCCCAACTGCATGTCCAAGTCACAGACAATAGCAGAATTCTGTATTGACTGTGTCTTTCACCTGTCCTTCATTTAAGAGCTTCATCTTGGTCTTAGATTTAAACACCCGTTAGGAGGTTTCTTTTTCTGTAATGTTTTTGAGTATAAGTGGAATGAGAGATTTGTAATGGCATGCTGTTAAAACTAAGAATGCACAGTACTTCAAACACTTTTTTTTTTAAATCATTCAAATTATAGAAATATCAGTACTATTGATGGATCGCCTAAATTTTATAGCCAAATAAACAAACCACAAGAGATGAATAGCAGTTCTTAAAGCATCAGTGCAATCAACAATACTTGTGGTTACTTTTCTCACTGAGATTACTTCTGTCTCCCAGTTTTCCATGCAGTTAGGCTAAGAGAAACATTTGGGAATTAAGAGAGTTCCAAGATCTCTGTAGAATGAAGGTCATACCTTATGGGCTCAGATTCTTTGAACAGCTGAATTCTATTGAGAAAAATTGTGCCAGCACATGCACACAAGTGTATCTTCAGTCTGGCCCACTTCTCCCATGTCCTGGGTGTTCTGCACTATAAAGTTTTTAAAGTATGTTAAAGTATAAAATAAATATTTTCTGTTGTAGCACATAGCATTGTCTATCACTGTATCTCTATAGAACTTGGCATACATATACTGAGCCCTACTTTCTGCCTATAACCAAGCTGCTTCTGACAAATCTGACCTCTGGACAGTTTTAACAATCATTCAAATAGTAGAGAAAGAAAATAAAAAGAGTCTATTAGAGAAAAAAAAAAAAAGGGAACCTTTTTTCTTGCCTCCTCAAATATGGAAACACCATTCTATGCAACCTTGAAAAGAATAAATGTCATTTTGCCAGCATTCTCGCACTACCTGGGAAAAGACAAAAAATATCACACCATAGATTATGGGAGGTCTTTTATCCTGAGAAAGAGTAGTCTAACTCAACAGCTCCTGTCTTAGTAAAAATCTCACATCACGGCACTCAGCTGGAGAACCCTCGAAAACAGAGACAACCCTCATCAGCAATCTGCCAATAATATGATCACTCTGACAATTTTTACAACAGTGCTCTTATATTTGGAGGCTTTACTAAAGCACCAGCTCTAAGAGTTTGATGTTTAGTGAGGCTCTCAGCTTCTATTTTTAAGCTAAGTTTTCAAGATCTCATAATTCATTCACTGAAAACCAGAAGGGACTGGCATGATCATGTGTACCCCTCACACATCATTATAGGATTTCCTTCAACTTGTTCAAGTTGGAATCAGAGAATTATTTTTGAAGTGAATGTTGCTGTGATAGAAATTCCATCACTGCATAATTTCAGACACAGATTTGAGAAGACTGAGTTCATCTGCCCACTTAAGAAAAGAGAAAATAAATATCTATATGCAATTTCGGAAAAGAGTGTTTTTTAATCTTACATATATATTTTTATTTTTGTAGGTGGATATAGTTTGGGAGATTTTATTCTTAATTTCTTAGTGTTGCTAATATTTTAGGTGAGAACCATATACTTTATGCTTTTAAGAAGCATATTCAGAAGTTGGCCCTGTGTATTAGTTATTCTCACTAAAATACAGGTAACAGGCATAGAAGAGATGAACGTTTTTTTGAAGTCACAAACTTTTGTCACCTTTCTATCTTTATGGATTATCATATTGGCTGCTCTGGCATTAACAAGAGAGTATTTGATTACTAGCAAAATTATTTCTAGACAACTGACAGAAAATGGAAGAAATTTCGCACTGACTACTTATATTTTCCTCATTCAAATCTAATAAGTTATGATAATGAAGAAATACTTTCTACACAGATATATCATAAAAAATTAAAAGTAATTGACAAATATTCACTAACTGAAGATTTTTCAAATTATTTCTGAAGCTTACATGACAGATTAAAGGAACAGATGTTAAAAAAAATCAAGACTTGCAAGCAATTAAATTCTTGATTTGAGATTATGTAAAGTCAGGAAAGCATAATTGGAACATTTGTTTTTTTCTCTAGTTGGTCAATATCAGGACTCTCTCAGAGTCTTACTTAACAATTCCCAAGCTGATCCAAGGATCTAGAATACTAAACACTTCCTTGTTAACTTTAAATCTCTTTCTATATAGGTTCCAATGTTTTCTTTGGTCTGGACTATTTTATATAGAGCCAGAACTGTTCTTAGTCTTGCAACTCGTGGAGCTTCCTGCATAGTCGGCTGTGATGGCAGCAAATTGGATTCTATAATGGATTTTTTTTTCTCTACCAGTCCAACCTTATTAGTGCAGACAGTATTGGGATAATGAAGGTCCTATTATATTCAATGCTTAGTAAAAAAAACACTTTTTTTCCAGTTTGCAATTAACTGTGAATGTATTTTGGTGTGAATTACACCTTACTGCATAATTTGTCATATAGTTGTAGCATCTTTTCCTTACACAATAATTTTCATCACAGACTCTGACAATCCTTTAAAGTACAAATAAAGCTTAGTGCACAGAAAATTCTCCTGATATTTTACCTGATACAAAAAAATCTTTCAGTCTGTGTGCTGAGCATCTTTCTCAGGATGGCTATCTTGAAATTAAAATTAATGCTCTATAGATACATGAAACTGCTGTTCAAACAGAAGGCAACAATTGTTTTGCCAGATTACAACAAAGGTGGGATTTCAGCTTGTATAAGTATGGCAGGGCAAAAAAAGTAACTCACTGACTTCTGATACAGTTAACCTCTCACATTTAGAGTTAAATTAAGAAGAAACCACAAGAGGAATACATAGAGTATCTCTGTTGATTTTCTAACTACTCAAACATGAAAAATTGCTTTCCATAATGCTAGACTTTACTATATCAGCTCCTTCAACTTCATGCTCATTAAAAATGTATAATTCAATATTTCACAGCAAACTGCACTCCCTTTTTTGACACATAACCTTTTGTAAAAACAGGAGAACAAAAATTTGACAATAATAAGGTGATAAGTCAGGTGTTTGTTGGAGAGAACAGAATGCAATTCTTCACATGTATTGGACATTTCTAATATCTAAATGCTTCAGAACCTGGTGTTACAGATAAGAAAACGTGACTAATTTAAGCAAGTAATAATCCATTTCAATTAACGAGAACGTTAATTAGTATTTAATAAAGTCCACACACTTGATGACTTAACTAGATCTTATGCATCTTTTCTGTAACAATTAGTTTGCTATGACAGTGATTAGAGTACCAGCAGCTCGGTTATTCTAGCTATATATTTGTAAAGCATTTGTGAAAATCATGCTCTTCAAATGTCTAATATAAGGGCACATAATTTAATTAAAAGTCAAATTTAGGCTGAGGGAACAACTTAACACACAAGCCAAGCAAACTGTGCCGTAACTGCAAATGTCATGTAGATATTAAGAATTATTGATCCTGGCTTTCCTTGTTAAGTATTTTTTTAATGTATAATGTTTCATTGAAAGGGATTAAAATAATCACATCCTCCTAAAAGCACACATAACTGCTTTGTTTTCATGTTGTCACTCCATTTTCCTATGAAGAAAAATAGTAGTCTTCAAATCAAAATGAGTACTGACTGTAAGGAACTTAATGCTACGAGCTAGTTTCAGGGCTTTGAAAGACTGGAACTATGTCTAGTTTGTTAAAAAGCAATTTCTGTAATTTGCTATGTGGAGCTCTGTTACATACACAGACATAATATACTGACCCAAGTTTCTTGCCTTTTTTTTCCTCCACTCCTGGAACTTGATCAAAATTTATATAAAACAAGTCCCCCTTATGCATATGAATGTGAGATACATGCAGGATCACCTGAAGTATTTCACATGGCATTGTTTTCTTCATTCCATAAAACCACACAGCTCCATCATTGGTCAACAGCCTCAAATAAAGCAGCTACTTATTTTTTACTTCGAAAAGAATGTTTGAAGTAAAAGGACTGTTTGAAGCAAGCACCTCTCATCCTGAACCACGGGAAAACGAAACCTGCAACAGTAAAAGTGAATCCTCCTGCAATGTCTTTCAGCATTCTGAGCTTTAATGGTGCCTGGCACAGCAGTGCCCTTAGCAGCATCACTGATACATCACAGTCCTCTGCTTTCCAGGGGCAGGGACAGAAGGCTAATGCCAGATTGCTTATTAAAGGTACACCCCGGCTGCAAATTGTACCAGATGAAAACAATCCCCCAGTAGCCGTGTAATGAGGTACAGACATCTGTAAGATTATTTCTGAACTCTGAATGCCAAGATTAAAATCTGGTGGTGCTGCAGATGTTTTTGTCATCTTCCCTGCAGCTGTTGTCACTGAAAATAGATCAGCCCTCCAGTGAGGCTGGAATGCCAATGGCTCAAACCTTGATTTTTCCTTAAATGCTTTAGTGCATTGCTACCCCTAAATTACTCAAAGATGTTCAGACTAGGATAGCAGGAAATAAAACGTTTTATGAAAACTTTCAGAAATATTTTTAAACCTAAATATTTCTAAACATTTTTAGAAAAATCTGCTAGAAGTGAGAATTTTTTGGCTATATCGAAACTTAATGTATTGGCAGAGGAAGGGCAGAAAGTATTTCTCACTTGAAAAAGAATCACACATTGCATCAGTTGTGGTAAAATAACTCATGCCTCCTTTCAGACCTCTTCCTATTGGCACTGATGTAAAGTAGTCTCAGACCAAGCATGGGACAGGGATATAAAAATGCTAGAGGAGGAAGGAAGGTTTTACAGGATTGTGGAGAAAACCAAAGAGTATCTGACAACAAACGAAATTCCTAAATTCCCAAAGATTCTGCCCTCTCACTTTCCTCTCACACGGGTGATGCAGTTTTCAGATAAATGAACTGTTGACACTTTTTAATGCTGTAATGGAACATAAGCAACAAGACCTTCCTTAAGGAAACCACTGGACTCCTTCCTCATTGTCCTGTAAAAAGACAAAAACTGTACCCTTTCTTTTGCAGTCCAGCCCCTTCACATTATTTTCCCCTGATTGCATAGGCCCACACCCATCAGCTGAAAGTAAGGAAACAGCTCCATTTAGCCTAAAAGCAAGAAAATGCTGGTGATTGCCTTAAGCTATTCTTTTGTTGAGGCATGAGCAAAGAGACCCCTTCAATTGCCAGAGCCAGGAGCAATCTGAACAATCACGTCATAAATTTATGGATTTTCACTTTGTAACCCATCGTGTATCCCAGCCCAGGCACTACTTTGACTGACTCAGGGCATAATTCCTGAGACAGTTAAAATGTAGAACTCTGCTTTATGTTAATGGAAATGTTTTGTAAATATTTATGAAAGAAAACCTTTTCATGGCAGTCTCTACAAAAAGACTCAAAAATAATCCAAGATTTATCATCTCAAATATCAAAATTTAGAAGAACCAACTGTTACAAAGCCGCAGCCTAGTAGAAAACTAGTTTAAATAAGAAAGAAAGAAAGATAAAAGTAGCGGCCTTTTTTTTTTTATGGGGGAAGGGGAGAGAACAGCAATTTGTTAGCTTCTATAAAATACTAAAATTGTTACCTCTGATGTTACCCCTTCAATTATTTCACATTATACCCATCCCCCATAAAATCTTCTCATCTGTATGTATAATTTTTTGATTATTTTGACAGTTTTCTCCTCCAATGCAAATTGCAGTTTGCAGAAGAAAAATACAAAAAAAATATTCAAAGCCATACTGTATCGATTTTTCTATATTTTCAGAGGAGTTTTCTTCATAAAAAAAGTTAAATGTCCATATATTTCAATTTTTTCACAGAACATCATAGAGTGAAATTAAAAAAAAAAAAAAAAAAAAATCAAGCCAGCTCTCTATGTTACATTCAATTTTTTAATGTTCTGAGACCTGATCAAATCTCAGCAATTTTTATGGCTGGGAAATCTGTGTGACTTGGAAATTTCCTTATTCCTCAACAGAAGAGCAATAATGCAAATAAAACTTCAAATAAAATCTTCTGACTCTATCTAACAAAATTCACTTTCTTGAAATAAAACATTTTAAAAGTTCTATATTGGTTTTCTGAGACAGACATTTTCTCATAGTAAACATGCTGATTTTTTCTCTCTTTTTTTTTTTTTTTTTTGGTTTTTTTTTGGTTTTTTTTGTCTAAATCTACTTTGTTTTTTTAATCTTTTGCAGAAGTTTCCCTCTCAAGAGTGGAAAAACAGGCAGTAAAACCCAAAAACAAGTTTGCAAAGGAGTAGAACCACATATGGCCCCAGACTGCAGCATTCATCAGGGAGTTGTATTTTGGTGTCAGAGGAACAGAAAATAATCAGATGGCCTACCCCAAATTTCAGTGCTGTGAGATTCTTGCATCTGTAATAACCACAATGGAATACATTTCTTTTATCACTGGGACTAGATCAGGTCTACCTACACCACTATGACATGTTTACTTACACCTCACAGCCTGCACATAATTCTTGGTTTATTCAGATTTATTTTCCATAGCAAACAAAAAAACAAAAACAACCCCCCACAAGCAAACAAAACAAAACAAAAACAAAAACACTTCCAGAGAAAGGTAGTCACTTAAGATTTATAAACATGGTCCTTCCACTGTGTTCCAAGTCAGTTGCACTGAAACCAAACTTTGATTTCAGGTATTTTTATTCAGAGCAATTAAAGCCCTACAGCTCTTCTGAGAACAAACACGTACATATCAAAATACTTAAAACTGAAAACTTTCCTCTTCACAGCAGCAAGCACTTTTAAATTGCTTTGCCATTTAATGCTACCTCAGTTGCACACCAAAATTAAGAAATCTACTTTCAGACATCCTTGTTATTCATAACAATCCCAAAGATGTCTCAGTGAAACTAGAATTAAAGCATGCTTAGTGCTTTACAGGAAATCTCTTCCCAAAAACACAGTCCAATTAAGTGCCAAATTATGCCTTCAGGTCTCACCCATGTAAACCATACAAGTCCACAGAGATTTTTGTAGTTGAAATTCAATGCAAAAAAAGAACATTCGTTATTTGGAAAATCACAAATATACTTTTTTTTCCCCTAATTGAGGAGTTCTCATTTTGAAGTTTATCCCTATGCAACAGGTTAAATTACCAATGGAAAAAAAAAGAAAATCTCCGTAAGCCAGGAACTGGTGAGGGGCATGAAGGATGAACAGATTTTAGTTGTGGGATTAAACAGACGGAAAAATACAAAGACATTCCAAAACAAGCTGTGTTCTAGATTCAGAATGCCTTTCCTGAGAATTCAGTTTGTGTCTCCACCAGCTAATGTTTTGATAAATTTACTTAACACAGACAGATTCACATACAAACACAGTAAGAGCAGTATTTTGCCACTAAGTTTTTTGACTCACCAGGGAGTCTTAAATATTTGCTGCCCACACAACCAGCACTGAATTAGATAGAGAACACAACAGAATTTCTGCTTAAATGTTGACTGATCAAACAAATATTATGCACAGTAAAAGTTAATTTCTAAAATGCAAGCTATAAATTCCTAATCATCCCCTCTGTGGCATTTGTAGTCTAGACACCTCTTTTAAACTGCTTCTTAAACACAGCCTGTTGAAATTAGGAACTGCTGAACTGTTTAGCCTTCCATGAAGTATCAGCTGTATCACAGCTCTGACCATCCCTGTTGACTTTCTTCTTTTGAAAGCGATTTTTCCAAATGCCATAACGAGCAGACAGCTACTCACAACCTGGTTAAACCCTTTGCCAAAATCTGTTCTCTTTGAACAGTATCTGATCTCCTAAGCAGTGTCTGTCTTGAGCCCGGACAGTGTGGAAAGGTTTCAGTGACACTTTAAGTCCTCCAGCTTAGGATTTCTCAACATTTCATTTAGAATTTGTTATGGGCTCTGCTACATAAAGGCTAAACTCAACTTGAAAAACTTTGTGTTTAAAAGGCTACCTGACCTGTTTAAAGGTCTGTAAGAAAACAAACTGAACTGCTCCATATTTCACCATGTTGCTGTGCAGGAAGCCTATGGAAGCACTGTGTAAAAGTGTTAGAGTAACTCACAAGGAGAGTTATTCCACCAAAGCAAAACCAGAAGAGTGTTCACACTGCAATCTTCCCCTTACAAAAATTCCAGCTTAATTTCCAGACCACAGAAGTGTGAGTAGTTTTAATCAGTAATGGGACCCTCAAGGCACCATCTTTAACTGGGTGCTACTGAAAGGAAGGCTGTCTCACTGCAATTTCCAGCAATTTCCAAGTGTTAAAACATATTCACTTTTATGGGCAGAGGATATATTTAGATCTCAAAAGCACCTTTTAGAATTCAAATGTTGGTCTCCTGGAGATTTTTTGTGTCCTGTTTTTTATTGTTTTGTTTTGGTTGGTTGGTTTGGGCTTGTTTTAAAGAAGTTACATTTCAAAATAAGGCAAAACATCACAGAAAAATATTTGTTTTAGGTAGTGCTACAACGCCCATGAAGAGCACTGTTGAATAGATCTACACCTTACAGCAAGAAGGAGCAAATTTTCATAATCTTATTCAACTTCAAATATATTCTGTATGAGTAAAAAGAAACCAGATTGGACTCTTTAGATTGAGAGAATTTTTCTTTTTTTTTAATTAAACACATCCTTAGTAATCCAGAGTAATGGCAAAAACAATTGGGTTCAAAAGCCAGCCGTATGCTTCGGTACAATGAAACCTTGGATTTTTGATTTTCGCAGCCTTTTCTTACTGTCCTTTTTTTTTCTTTTTTTTTTTTTTTTCCCAAGTTACCCTGCATCAGGATTTTGTACCCCAATGAGTAAAATCCGTATGATGTGCTGGAGTGCACCTGCATTATTCACATTGCTACCTAGAAAGAACAGTCCATGTTAACCATACACTTTTGTGGACAGAAATTCACCTCTGAGTACACTAAAATATAGAACTTTTACCAAAAAAGTAGGCATTTGAATGATAGTTAGTGTACACTCATTGGCCCAGAGAAAAATGATATGAAAATCTTAGTACATAGGCTAGGCAGACTGCAATTAAACTGCAGGATTATTCTTCTAAAAAATTGGTAAAATTTTGGTCTCTACTTCTGAGATTGCATAAGAAAACTGAAATACGTTTAGGTTAATTAAATAGACTCTGCATTTTGTTGTTTTATCTCAGTTCAAAGCCTGTGCAATAATTTCTCCATGCAGATATTATTATTTAGTTTTTGTTCCTCTGTTTTCTTTACCCTCTTTTATCCTATCTTTTATTAAGTGCAGGAAAAATGAATCATATCAGGCATTTTGCAGTTCTGTCTAAAAACAGTGATAGCTATGCCCATTCTCCCCTCCTCAGTAATCAAACCCACGACTGGTTGCAGGAAAAATTACTCTTCCCAGTTTTCTCTTTGAGGTTAATAGCTCTAATTCCTAGGGAGCACAATACCTTGATGAAGTCATAGTCATTAAAAGGGACCAGAATTATTTTAGGTCACTTCCACAGAGAGCTAAAGAATTTTAACACCTGTAATATCAAAGCACAAATTCATTAGCATAATCAAACAGGCTAGTTCAAGTAATTACTGTTCAAAAACCATAATAACAATCCTTTAACTAAACCTCAATGCCTCTATAACCCATACAGACACAACTATGTCTTTCTATCCTATTGTGGCTGGACCATAAAAGTTGTTTATGGGTCTTTTGCTGCGTACAAAACATAAAAACATAAATTGAGCCCACAAAATAAAGTTTTTTAAACAGTGAGAGTTCTACAATGCTCTCATAAACTGAAGCCATGATTTCCAGCTCACAGTCAGTGGGCACTCTTAATAAGCATGGTGCCTTAGTCAAGGCAGTGGAAATGAGATGCAGATCTCTTCATTGCTGTCATCCAAGGTCACTTCAAATTGCAATGCAATATATGAGGTAAGAAATTCACCTCATTATTGTACGTAGATCTTCTCCATCCTCCAAATTTTAGGGACACATAAAAGCTATAACTCATGCAACAGATACTAGTACTGTTAAAAGTCCAGTATTGTCCTTAGATTTGAAGGAGGCACCGGAAGAATATCCAGTGTTGCTCAACAATAAATGCACACTCGAATGATGGATTCTTTTACCAACTCCCAGGTTATATTTGGCTGGCTTTTCTAATACTCAATTCACTGAAACAAAAGAATACATCCACAGAACCAAAGTAAAACCTTTTCCCACACCAGTATTAAGAAAAATAAAAATTAAAAAAAAAAAACTTAGAAAAAACAAAATTAATGATACATAAAATTATCTGATGATTTGTCTTATATAATCCTACTAATATTTGGTCTCCCAACAAGCTGCTCTGAATGAACACAGAAACAAATCACAAATATTTGTAATTGATAATACAATCAATTATGGGGCAATTAAAAGTTCCATCTGTTTCTGTTAGCATGTTCCTAAGAAAGAAGAGTGAAACTTCAGAGTGCTGATTTTGTCCTTATTTATAACACAGAAGTTAAAAAGTGCTTGAGAGAAAAATTATTATCTCATGTTTCTGGCTGTTTTCTATGAGTTGCCTCATGTAAAGCTGTCGGCGGCTCCCCTGTTTGGAGCTCATTCCTTTGATCTTCAGTGATGGAGGTGCTGGCATTCCTGGAAAAAGACAACACCACCAGCTTCCCTGACAAGTTATGCTTTAGTGATTCAAATTGTTTAACAGCTTGGCCTTGGTATTTCTCAGGTGGTGTCCCAACTTTTTCATGTTATTAAATGCATGTCCCACTGCTGTTACTTCCCTTACTTTTTTCCAGGGGGTTTCCTCTGCTTTGAGGCAAGCACAACATCTAACTCCTGCAGTAGTTAATTAGAAGTGTATTGCCCTTTCCCCACCAAGCAGGTAAGGGCTAATTCAGCCTTGTCAGGTTTCTGGCATGGAACCATAAAAGGCATTTTATTTTTTTTTTTTTATAACCAGGGTAGCTATCCATGAGTAGGAGGCTCTCTGAATTTCAGTTACCAGTTCCACAAAACTTATCTCAGCAGCATTTAAGAGAAAAGTATTGTTATTCAATTTCCTGTAATAAACTGGCCAGATAAGAGAATTAGAAGGGAAGTGTAAGACCATCCCTCTACTGTAGAAGCAGTGTGTGCTAGCACAATGAATTCTAATGTTAGGTTTGCAGTACTTAATATTGCAGCTGTCAGTAGGTCCAAATTAGCTATAACATCAGAAATTCTATTTTGTGTTGCATCAAATATCCAGCACTGTGATAGCAGAGTCTCTATCTGGTTTAGCTATTTCCTTTAGGGTTAAGATCAGCAGATTTCCATTTCTCACTTGTGAGCCATGAATATTGACCTCGGCAGTTTTTCAAATAATCCTCGACATTCCACTGCAAAATCAGTCCTGACTGGGTTTCACTATCACCCAATTCATGTCCACACTTTGCTGTTTCAGTAGCAGTTTGCTGACTCTAACAATAATCTGAGGTTTCAATTTTAATTAAGGATTGTAATGCTATTACTTTGTCATCAATGCCAATGTAAACGCCACGTCTCCCTCTTTGTTAGAAGGACAGATTAGCTCACTGCCTCCCAACTCCTCCACACAAAAGGTCTGAGTCAAAAGAACTTATTCCTGAGAATGCTACTAGCCCTGCATCCCACAATTTTTCCTGTACAATTCCCTTTCTTTCTTGCACAGTCTGATGCTCTGTTTGAGGCTCCATAAAACACAGCAGCAAGCAGCATCTCCACCCGTAGCCTTTTTTTATTTTCTTCATTTTGCTGACACTACAATTCTTTCCCCAAAACTCTTATAGATAGTATTATTTAATTTTCAGGTTTCTGAGTAACCAGTCTGTCATTATCCCCATTTTTTTATGCCAGCTCCACCCTAGGGGGAGAGGGGAGATGTACAAAATTTTCAAGAAAGGAAAACAAATTATTTTCTTTACACTGGCCACCCAGGATAGCGATTTTCAAAAAACAACGTGCACAGCTGCCCTCACAAATTGCCTCAGAGGGGAGGCTGTGGCAAAGTTTCTATAACTTTCTACAGAAGGAATATTCAAGGCTTCCCTCAGAGGGAAATGTAGTGTCCAAAGGCAGTTCAGGTCAGAGGACAGCATCCACTCCTGACAGAAGGAAGGCCATGTAACCATTCAACATAACACTACAAAAGCTTTAGAGAACTGTAAATATTGAGCAGAAACATGGGAAAANTCAGTGACCTTAGGTAGATGATTTAGGTAGTAACTGAGGCAGGTCCTTTGGAACATAAAAATTGAACTAAAGATTAAGGCAAAGTTTTTCATATACGTCAAGTTACAAAACTTTGAACCCTTCAGGATTCCTATTCTCTGCTCATGACTGAATACTCATTACAAGGTTATACTTACCCTACATCTCAAGAGAAACAATAAAGGAGTCATGCTGTTGGCATCTGCTTGGATCTCACTTGGCAGAGAGGTGAGCCTCCCCAGGGAAGCCACAGCCACAATTTGAGAACTGCGGTGTGCTAACGTTAAAAGCACCGAGTACAACAGTTCCTTAGAACAGGCAAACACATTGTGCTCTGATGATGCATTCAGTACAAAAGAACTACATTTTTACAGATCAAAACCCTGATCTCTACCCTTAAATTAAAAAATGAACAAAGCACTGTGACATGAGTGTAGGTTTCTTTCTAAACAGCAGGGCTCAAACCACATCCCAGACTTCATCTCTCCCCTCACCACAGCCCTGTCATTCTCCATTTTATGTGATTACTTACATAACCCCTGCATAAAAATCTGCCCTTCTAATGCTTTCAAACAAAACCTTACCTTACCAATCTCTCTGCAATATAGATCATGCTGATAAATGCACATTACAGGATCTCCCTGCTATGTCAATTTACAAAGGATACAAACTCTGACAGCTCCCGGCCACAAGGTGTTGTTGCTTAAAATGAACCTCTTTATGCTCTTTCCTCCAGAGTTACCTTGTTTAAACTTCAGAATTTCATTCCAGAACAAGGATGATACATGCACTGAGGAGTGCATAAATGACTTTTGTTTTCATTCTCTTTTCCCCAGGGCAGTAGCTCAGTTACAAACTAATTCTCCTAACTCATCAAATAGAAATCCTTCACCACACAGAACAGACATTTTCTGTAAATAGCTTCCCCCAATCTTTATGGACAACAAAAACATTTCCTTCATCTTGAAGATAACTGCATAGCACAATCCAAAGGCTAAAATTTAAAGTCTGTGAAGCTAATAAAATTAAAATAACAATTTACTTTCAAAGGTGATTACAAATAAAATAAAATCTCAATGGGTTTTTTCAGATGCACACTACTGCAAAGTCCCTTCCTTGAAAAGTTTTGGTGCTTGCTGCAGACAAAAAATGTTAGGAGAGACAAAAATATTCTAGATTAGTTTCATCTTCTTAAAACAAATGCAGGCATATAATATTCTGATCAGAATGGTATTAGGCGTAATTACCACCCAAATTGCTCCATTTCCAAATTCAACCCAGCAGTATAAAAATCTCAGGAAAGTTCTAAAATTGCAAAATAATCATTTCTCACAAATTTCTGGGCAACAATCAATAGCCCAACTTTATACTTTTATAGCCCAACTTTATACTTTTACCCCATCCCCCAAGTATAGGGAAATTCCAGGTAAGAGAAAGGCATTCCATCACTCTTCCATATAACATGAGCCCAGTTGACAATCCCTCTGCACATTTTTACTTTTGACAGAAACTTTAATGCTCATTGATTTAAATAACATTATGTATGACCTTAATAAAGTGCATCTTCTTTACTAAAGCCAGGTCAGAATATACCAAGAAGAACTGTATTATCCTCAGCTGGAAACCAGATTAATTTGTTTGGTATTTGTTTGGGGTTTTTTTAACGTGTAGAACACTGGGCTCCTTGGAGTGCCTAAGCATTCATGTGCATGTTTGAATAATTACAGGCACAAACAGGACAGCAAGTAAGATGCACTGTTGCTATTAACATTCACTCTGATCTCCTTACTGAGCTCGGAAGGCAGAAGATGCTGCACTTTCATATTATCAACACCACTTCTGCCTACAGACACAGTCTTTCCAAGTGCCATGCAATTACACAGAGAAATGTTTACAGCTTCCTCTGAGCTCAGTTACAGGTCTCCTGGTGTGTGCAGTTGTTTTTAAACAGAGTAAGACATCCTCCTGGGGATAATGTAGGCCTGCACCACACAGCCAAATGCAGGAAATAAGCAACAGCTTATCCAGGAGGATGTGAGAATGATGAAGCATGGAGCACCTAAGACTAAGACAGGAAAATGATTGTTTGAATACAGTGGGACTTGTGAGATGAGCTAGCCTAAAGACAGTGCCAGAACGTGTGGAGGCATGTCCTGTGGATGTGCATTCAGGGCAGGAATGCCTTGAGCTCCTTAAGTGCTCCCTATCCCAGGTTCTGGTGGAACAGGAGAAATGGATCTGCAGTTTCATCATGCTCAAATATCAGAGATAAGATGACACAAACAAGGATCCAAAGCTCCCAATACATCACTTCTGACAATAAAGGTAGATGCAAACTAATGCACAGATTTCTCTTGTCAAAACATCACACACTGCCCTCACCAGAGAAGAGCAGTGCTGCAAACTGCTATTGCTTTCAAAATAAGAGAATCAGGAACATAAATATTTTTTTAGTAAGTAAATACTGGAATAATAGAGATTGGGAAAATATAACCTGTTAATCAATATCAGCAGAAACCTATTCTGTAGTTTTCATTTTATTATCTCAATCTGCCCCAGTAGGAATATTTGCCTGTCCATTTAAACACTATACATGTTTTCTCTTGGATAGCAATCTGAAGAAATTGGACTGCAGCTTGCAATGATCCATGATCACATTTAGTATTCAGATTGCATTCAGTTTAAAGTGATGGTTTCCATAATAAAGGAACAGTACAGTTAAATTTTAGTTTTGTGAATTACGATTCTGCTGCTGAAGCCAAACCAAAATCCAGTGAATGATGTCCATAAAGTCTGCTACAAAACCAGAAAAAGCACATAGCTATCCAAGAAGGAACCACCTCCAACATTGTGACTGGAGCCTGAGCCACTAAACCAGGACTCCATGGCCACTTTGAACAGGTTTAAAACAAAATCTTCCCTATATTTAACAAGCTTTATCTGAGAGATTATGGTTGAAAAAAGTGCTCATACACAGCAAGAATAAATAATATTTTTAAAATATCATGTGATAAAGTTTTATACAAGGCCACAATCTTGTCAGCTTTACTTCAGTAAAAGTATCCTAATGCCACAACAGTTTTATGTTCAAGGTAGGAATTGATCGGGCATCACCAGCATACAACATGGACTTCAAAGAAAAATGAGAAACAAAATGTCATGAGGAACAAGTTTTCTTTATGTAGGTATGCACCTGACTAGATGATCACTCCATGTAAATATCTAGTCTGCCATCACTTATGAATGGCAGAACTTAGTGTTCAGATGAGGTTTTGTTGTTTGCTAAGAAAGACTTTTCATAAAACTCAGCAGGATACAAAAAAAAAAAAAAAAAAATCCTGATTTGCAGGAATTTTCCCGTAAATCCTACAGTGTTCTGTATTTATCAAAATTTCCATATCCTAAAAGAAGTGTTAGCAGACTATAACATAATTTGGAGAGTACTGCACAGTGGAGTAGGATGCCTTCTTTGTTCATGCAGTGCTAAGAGACAGAAGGCAGATTATTGATTATTCCTTACGGATATTTTGCAGAGATATTTCCATAAATAAAGGCTATTTTATTTCTCTCCTACACATCACATTTTCAGTACAGACCCAATTCCACTACTGATCTGCAGAGTATTTTTATCTCTGCCCTTGGCCTTTTTTTTTTTTTTACAGAAATACTTTTGGACACCTCTAGTTGTCTGCTGTCTGCCTATTTTTATTTGATGAGGACAGTGTGAACTGAGACTCTGGATCAGAATGTTACTTTCCCTTTGTCTAGCCAGCAATCAAGTATTTATACTAGAAACATATCTTTTATACTAAAGATTAAACTATATCTGTGAAGCTAAAAAGTGCTATTTCCCTGAGTTTTCCTCATCTTCAGCATATCCTCTTCAGAGAGGGAGAAGGTGGTGAGCCAAACAAATCACATTTGCTTCAGATCTAAGAAAAATCTCATGGGATTAGGTACAGTAAATTTTGCAGCAAGCAGTTACTACTTCATTCCACTTTTAAAATATATGGCATAGGGTCAACGTAATCCTTGAGTTCCATTTGAAAAGTGTAAGTTGGACCCAGCATGCTTACTTACCCTTCTTAAACCATTCATCTTTGACTCCTCCATCCATAGGATTCCAGACAAGAAATCAAGTCCTTAATCTATAAGATTAAAAATAAGAAATTAGGAAAAAAGTAAAATAAGTATTTTAGCAGCGTAGATATAGAAGTTATTTTCATGTTGGTGCTTCTGTGTTTTGTTTTTTTGTTTGTTTGGGTTTTTTTGTGGTTTTTTTTTTAATTCAGGCAACCTAATGGCTTTATATTATAATCATATATTATACTCACAATAAATGGGGTTTGCAGTCATCAATTCCTTGGCTTTCACTGTGTTTAATCAATCTCAAAAGCAGTTTAACACTTTTTTCCTCCTTCTGCCATGAGCATTATAAAACTCATAGAACACAAGTGATAGTGTTCAGCTTTTTGCACTCTGAAAGAAGCCTGATTTAAAAAATATAAAGAAAAATCTTACTAGTTCTCCAAATCATTTTAACTTGCTTAATCTGTTGTTTTCTTTGCAGTTGTGTATAAATTCCCTGTACTACTACTTAACTATAGCAACAAATTTGAAAGTCATGATTTGTTTTTGGGTCGCTTTTCAGTTGTCATTGAGCTTTCCTTCCCCACATATCACGCACAGTCTAGAGGAACACCACTACATGTTATACAAAATTCACCACCAGATTTCTTCTCTATATACTTAAAGGCTTTCATGAGCATATGCACAACAACCAAAGTGTACTGGATAAGGTTGGTGGGGCTGATGATGCAATATGAGCTAATGCCTTCACCACAGCTCCCATTAAAGTTAAATTTTATTTCATGTAAAAAATATACAGAGGTAATACGATTTTTTCAAACCAGCATGAAAAGTACTTTAGGATGAGAAAGGCATCTGTGATGGGATGCACAATTTAGCAATTTTAAGACTCTGAGTCATTGTCAGGCTCTAAAGGAGACAATGTCAGACAATGTCTTCCCGAAGAAAAATTGCTAAAATTCCAATGGGTTTGTCTTACTATGACAGTATGTGAGAGCTGAAGCAAAAATTGCTCATTAATTTTCAAACTTTCATGTACAAGAGGGTCTTTTTATCTAAATTTTTATTCCTGAAAGTAGAGAAAAGGCAGAATGAGGGAGTTGAAAAGCCAATAGAGTTCCATTTCCTAAGAAGTTAAGAATCCCTCAGCAAAGCCAGAATGCCTGTTCAAGAGACATCTCTGTGACATCAAGACCATCCCTAGCTTCGAGCATTTTATTTTACTCACCTTTTTCTTACAAAGTTGGACTCAGTGAGCTAAAGCAGGTGAGTTCAGTCTTTTATTCTCATTTTTAAACAGACTATGTAATATGTTGAGTTCCACTGCAGGCATTGTACATTGGCTCTACAATTTACATAAAGAAATTCATGAAGTCGAGTAATGTGTGTAGAACAATTTAAAAAAAAATAAATTACAATAAAAACATAATAAATTCAACTTTCTCCTCAACAAATCCAAATATTTAGTGAGCCCTTCCTGCTGTGTGTTTTTAAGGAGCAGGCTCCCTTCAGCTATGATGAAAATCAAGTCTAAAACAAGTCTTTGATAATGCCATTCTTCTCAGAGAAGGGGACAGGTTGATGTCTTAAGAAATTCTGAGACTTCTTTTTTTTCATCACTGGAACTTTTATTTTTGTTTGCTTATAATTTGCTACCCAGCTATTGTATTCCTTCAAAACAAAGCACTTATGCTGTTTTATCTCTGCAATACCACGGAGGTTTTCAGCAAGTAGAACGGAAAACAAGTCAGATGAATTTATCCCAAGAGTGCTTATTCATGACAAATAAGGTTTTCTAAAAGGTTTTTGTCACAGTTTCAGAAATAGGCTTATACCATCAACTTCCCTTATATAATGTACAATGAAACACCTTGCATATTAAGTTACAACAACACATAGGAAAGACTGACAAAAGACAAATGTCTCATGATAATGAGAAAGCTGAACATACTGTCTAATGGAGTCCAAAATAATATAGGGAATTGTTATTTTAATATGCAAATTTCCTACCACCTACACATTTTTAATCAAAATTGCACTCGAGCTTTTGTAAGTCATTATCATGTCATATCTGAAAAATTCTGAAACTAAATTAGTTGTTAAATTAACATTTCTTAACTTGAAAAACACAGTTCTTGTGGTGATAAACTAATCACCACCAAGTATCAACTGCCCTTAAGCACACCACGTTAATAATTCCCTAAGGTCATTTATCTTTCATTTTTACCCAACAATTCAATGTGTGTCTTGCATCAGTCTGTTCTGCTTTGGTTTGGTGTAACGTATACAGCATCTGACAATTTGTGCCTTTGCATGACTGCTTTGATTTTTGCCCTGTGTCCTGTGGCACAGGATGGTTTTATTTTCCTGAGGAGGAAAATACACTGAGGAGACTGGTTTTGTTTGTATCAGGTTTTGTGGCAGCCTGCAGTGGGCAGGATTTAAGTTCCCTGTTCTTCTCCTCCACTAGTGGCTGGTGCATGCTTTGAGGCTGTCTCTGAACTCCATCTGCAGCTGTCAAACCTGCAGAGCACAGCCCCACCAGCCTGCCATTCTGCACTCTGACCTTTATTAGAAAGATTTCCATCCCTCTCAGTAATCTTTTACTGTCTTCAACTGTTTCTTGATCCCAAAAAAACTCCTCCTTCTTTCAAAGGGAGACTGAACATTCAGTTTGAAATGTCCAAATCTGAGTAAATTTATCTAAGGACTATATTTTATATAAATTGTTAACCTGATTTTTGTTTTAGTAGGTGGATATCAAATCAGCATCTCACATATTTTAGTGGGAAGAAGAAACTAGAGAAAAAATGCCTTCTGATTTTCTCTTGCTTTACTAATTGAGTACAGCTTTTGCTTCTATAATCTTCTGGAAAGATCATTAATTTTGAGTAATGTCCTGCACATTGCCAAAATGATGAAATAACGCACAGTATCTATGACTGACTTGCTCCAAGATGCAAAGAAATTCTCCCTTTTCCCTCCTCTGTGGAAATCCTAAGGCTACAAGTGGCTTGAAGGAAGAAAAGGTGCTCTGGGCTGCCACTTCTTCAGTTCTGTGAAGTTTCAGCTGGCACAAACTCTGTAAGAAGGGACTGGGGAAACCAGAGGAGGTAGATCAGCTCAATATATTAAAGCTGCTTTAAAAGGACTGTGTCATCCCTATTTGTTCAAGGTTCATACTCAGCCTGAAATCTGTGGGCTGCAGAGTAAACCAAACTCTGCACATCAGCACCAAAAGAGAGGTGATGCAGGAATCACTATCAGAAGCAACTATATCCTAATATCAGCTCATATTCTGTCCCTAAAAGTCAGCTGCACGTGCAGCAAAACCTAGAGGAAAAAATAAAGATAAGAGCAACAAAGCAACAGGAAAACTTCAATGGAATGGCATGACATTGCTCCTAAGTTTTGTTCTCTTTCTGTTTTTCCTCAATAACTAATTGGTCAGAAAAAAAGCTTGATCAAAGCTAGCACACACTGCTCTCACTTAAAAGTGTTACTCAAAGATCTAACCCATTTGACAGTGATCACTTCAATAATGAATGAAATGTAGTTTCCACACAATTAAATTGGTCAATGCAGTAAGCAAAACTAACCCACGATGTGAAACTGCAATTGCTACACAAAATTCACACCAGCTGTCTTGTTTTGAGACTTTCAGTGCCAGTTTCAGTGGTTTGTTTTTTTTGTTGTTTTTTTCTTTTTTTCAAATATGTATTTGTAAATTGGAACAGAATTCTTTTCATTAATGCCATGTCAGGATGAACAATTATTAGCACTGACTGAGTAGAACATTTCCTTTACCCACTGGAATACAGCTCTTTACAAAACTGATAGATCAGCAAAAAATGATCTGAAGAAAGTGTGAACCTTGCAGATTTATTTAACTGGTGTTAAATGAAACTAAAGAAAGCACACATTTTACATTGTAGGCTGTTTTATCAGAAGTGTAATTATTTACATTTTAGTTTTGTGTGTCAAAGAATAATTTTTCTTTACTTGCTAGTCCTTTCCAGTTTTAAATATATGTCTTGATCATAGCAGACAATCTTACTCATATTCCTTTGAAAACAGTGAAAATCTACTTGTATCTAATAGTAATTTATAGAGGAGCACACTCACTCTTCCATATCAGACAGCAAAAATTCTTTAAAATATTTGTAAGTTGCTTGGTTAAAGTTTTCAGCCAGAATTTTACAGCACAGATTGAGTTTATTATATTTTTGATGCAGCTGAAAGAATTTTGTAAAGGTTTGCAACAACCCCTAAAAACCACATCATGCAGCAAGAACCAACAAACTTGGTTTGTTATTATGTGGAGTCAGGATTATGTCATCAGAGGTAAAAGAGTTCTCAACATACTCCTAAATATCATTCTCCATAAGTGAGGATCCTTCCTGAAGTATGCTTGTGGAAGGAAATCTTAAAGCTGAACAGACACGTTCAAAGTTTAAATATAGTTTAAAGTGACACCCACTTTTGAGAAGTCCATTTATATACATACTGAAGAATAATATTTTCAGTCATTGCCTGTTTTTGCAACATGTATCATGGCCAGAAAATCCATATTACAAGAGTATATTCACTCCTAGAGATACGACACATAGGTTAGGTCAAATTAACAGTTATCAGTTCTTACCCAAATACTTAAAACAAGACAAAAGAGAGATCAAAAGGTTAACATCAACTATCACATTCATATTCAGACTAGTCTGTGAGGGCAAACTGATATTTATTCAGCTTTGCCTAGACTTTGTCAGATTTTTTTTTTTTAACTCTTTCAAGCCAAAACCTAAATGCTACATCTTAAATTTTCAGGTATTTACTAGTGGGTGTCATGGAAGTATAAAAGGCCTCAGTTTATCTAGACAGACATGAAGACATACAAGGAAAAAGCTGTCACCCACCATTCCAACTGGAAAGAAAAGCCATTTACAAAGTAGATTAAGTGTATAAGCAGAAGACAGGATACCATTTATTCACCAACTTTGTAGGTTATCAAATGAAAACTCTACTGAAAATAGAACAACTGATAAATGTACCTCAAAGTAAATTTTCCCCTCTCCAAGAGGTTTCAGCCAAATGCAATTTTTCCATTCTTCTCTCATGTTGCAATATGAGTGAGGAAAGGCAGCATCACAGAGGACCCACCATTTCAAATGTGCACTCACTTGGCACAACTCAAGGGTGATGTTTAAAAACCTCTCACTTATTTCAAGTTAAAGGCCAAATAAAACAGAATTATGGGTGTGGGTGAAGAAAAGGGTTGTCCTGTTTTGCCCTTATCCCAATACCTCTGGAAAGGCTTCTGCACAATCCTATCAACAATACTCTTCTCAATCACACATTTGTATTGGAGGCCTAATTTGCTTTTACTTTGAAATAAAGCCAGAAAGATGCCAATTTGTAAATGATGTAATGCAGTGTATTCATGAGGAAAAAAAAAACAAAACAACTTAACATTCAGAATTTACATATTATCACATTTGACTGTTCTGTTTTCTCCCACACTCCAAGCTAGCAAATATCAGCCATTACAATCAAGTAAGGTTAACTCATGAGGCTGATCTTTAATTGTGCTGGTTCAGCTGATGCTGATGAGATTTTAAACCTTGGAACTTTCTTGATTAGCTTGCAATGTTGAAGCCTGTTAGCATCACCAGAAATTTTCTGTCTAGACACAGAGCCACGGTTTGGGGGTGTGCATGTCTTTTTTTTTATTCTTTGTGTTCTGTGCAGTCTGACCACTTCACTGTAGAGCTGAAAGCAGCATCAGCCTATTCTCCATAGACAAAAGCACCTCCTTTCAGATTCCAAGAAAAATCCAGTCACTAGCAGAGAGGGGCTAAAAAATGTCTTAGGTTTAGAAGTTCTTCATCATGAGGGTGGTGAGTGAGTGGAAGAGGCTGCCCAGGGAAATTGTCAATGCCCCATCTCTGGAAGTCTCAAGGCCAGGCTGGATGGGGCTTCGAGCAACCTGTTCTAGAGAGAGGTGTCTCTGCCCGTGACAGGGAAGTTGGAACTGGATGGTCTTTAAGGCCCCTTCCAGCCCAGACCATTCTGTGACTCCCATTTTGGAGTGCCATATTGTACTTTGGGAGTCAGAGATCTGGCTGCTGACACAACATTGTGTGTATAGCTGCACTCAACCAGCCTCACTTGGGTTCTGAGCGGCAACAGAATGTCATACTGCTCATCTGAGGTGTAATCAAATCATTTAAGATACAAAAACATGTTCACAGATAAGCTAAGCAAAGCTCTGTTCTTAACAGTGGGATTCCTTCACATCCCTCACCCAACCAAAAAAAAATGTTTCTCAATGTAATCTGAATATTAAATGTTATCTGTATATTATCAAGTTATCTGTAAAATTCTGTGTTTTGCCTGGACATTTTCACCATTCTTAGATCAATCTATGCACAGTTTAGAAATTAGTGGTGTTAGAGTGATACAAAATTAAAGCAGATATAAGTCATTGATCATACCAACTAAAGGAATTCTCCTGAAACACTGATATCAAACCAAACAAGCTGATCATTTGCACACCACATACAGCCTGTTCTGTCAGTGACAACAGCTTATGAAAGGAAAGGTTTAGTTTATATCCTTACCTTTTTTTCGTCGCCATGATATAAATCAATGCACAACAAGTGGTATTAGAAATTACTCTTCCTAGGCCTAGGAGTGGACAGAAAGGGTTTTTTCTTATTAAGGAAGTGGTGTGGGGAAAAAGAATCTGGCTTATTCTGTGGAAAGGTAGGAGATACGAATAGTAATAGGCATCCAAAAAGAGATTAAACATTAAAAGAGGCCAAGTTTTCTAGAATTTGAGCTTCTAAAACATAAAACTAAAAGATAAACAAAACATAAGAAAACCCCTCAAACAATAAAACTAAACAAATCCATATAAAAAATTTGAAAAAAACAAGTTTGAAGAAAGTAAAGGGTTTATGAAAGCAAAGAAGAAATGTTTGTTCATAGGGTATTTCTGCATAATATGCTCAGTCTTTCTGCATTTCATTTGGCTGAATAGGTGAGAAAAGAAAGAGGATCCCAGCCTAGATGAAATCAGACCTGCATAATGTAATCAAGGATAGAAAGGCATTATATGTTAGACATAATATAAAACAGGTAGAAGCTGAAATGAGGAAAGATGAGTCAAATATGGAAAATGGACATAAACTGTACAAGAGGCTGAGGTAAGACTTTTCCCCAAGTACATTAAAAACATTGTGAAGAAGACAGATCAGTGGGATTCAGAGAGATGGCAAAAATAATGTGCTGACAGCAAAGATATGAATGAAAGTAAATGCATTCCTTGATTCCATATTCACAGCAGGCCAGGGTCATCAAGACATGTCAGTTATAGAGGATGAAAAGTTGTTTTGAATGATATGACATCAGAAAATGTTAAAGGAACCCCAAGACATACAATGACAAAAAAACTACCGGGAGTCAGTAGAAAACAACGTATATTGAGATGGTCTCCCATCTTTAATTCGTTCAGAGACTTTTCAGTAATACACAGAAAATAAAAGGAAATCACTTTGAAAATCCAGTCTCGATATAAATAAATGAAAGGGTACATTTAAATTAATACTTTTCTTGAAGAAATCAAGCGAAAAAGGCTGTTGTAGTGACCATTAAGATCTCAGGCTTTGTTACATTGTTTTCTAAAGAGAGGATGATTATTCTTTGTAATGTATTTATCCATACTATCCGGGGGTTTTACGAACAACGCCTTTAAAATAAATATATATTCTTTTAGGATTGCTATCATGTGCATTAAAATATGAAACGAGGACATAGAGATAGATGAAGCACTAAAACAGTATTGTATCTGGAGTTAAAAAACACTACCCATCAAATCAAATCAAGATTCCAGCACTACAGGAACAGTCCATCTGCCCACTGCTGTGATCATGCACACAGAAATCCCAATGTGGAACAACACAGCACTACATAAATCATGACAACTGCAAAGGGAAAGCCTACCCAGTACTTTTCCCTGATTTGAATTAGGAGCCTCCTCTTCTAAAATACACAGTTAGTGTTAATATCCTTAAATACCCAGAGATTGTTTTTATTGTTTTCTGAGGTAATTCCTAATATGCCCATGTTGTTTTGTTTTTGTTTTTTTTTTAAATACACAGTCACAGCCAGCAGGAACTACAATTCTTGACTAAGTAACTGCAAAACAAATTACAGTTTCTCTTCTAACACTAAAACAAATCAGAATGTAAGCCTGGCAGTTATGTGGGTTGCAGAATTTACCAGGGAGGCTGTTGGCCCTGTGCATATATTTCAGTGCAAAGCCCCCAGATCAGTGAAGGACCAAGCATATGTTTAATTATACTTAAGCGTGTGCTGAAGCATTTCTTAAATTGGCATTGTAAGTAAGATTAAATTTTCTAGGATATCAGTCTGACACTAATTGTAATCAATGCAAATTTATTCTCTCTGGCATTTGTTCACAGAGCAATCCTGATTTCAATTGAATGCATCTATTGCTCTCATAACACAACTCAGATATTTTCTGTCTGTGGGTTGAAATCAGCAGTTACTGTTCGTGAGCATGTCTGGATTCCTTACATCTCAGGGAATTGTTTTTGTTTAGCTGCAAAACAAAAATTTTAAAACATTAAGCTGTCCATATGGTATGAATACTTAGCAAGCATATTTCTCTAAAAGTAAAGACGTGACTAATAAAGTACAATTCTGCCAAAACTATTCCAATCAACAGGTTTTAACTGGAAGTCTCTACGCTGTATTTGGACTATACATAGCTGAGCCTGTCTCCATTCTCTGCTGCCTGGGTAGCTTAGCTGAAACAATTCCAGCGCACAGAGAGAGATGTTGAAAAGCAATTTTTCTTCTGTCTGGCTTGGTACTATAGACAATGCAAAATCCAGGGATCACTAAGTGACTTTTTTTTCCCCTTCCTGCTCTGTACAGTTAAGTTACAATGCCTCCCTGCTCACCTCACCAGTCTGAGGGCTTATCTCTTCCATGAGTAAAAGGCCACACTAGGGAGTTAAAAATGGGGGAAATTGAGCTCCCTTGAGAGAACAATTATTGTCTATCATGCACCATGGGATAGCTGCTTGCACACCACCCCTAGCATGCTGATTTTAGAAGAGAGGGAATTGGCATTTTCCAGCATCATCTTTAATAGCTCCCTAATGTGAAATGCCAAGTAGTTTTGCCTGCAACAGCTTGCAGTTAGCTGAATTTAGAAGATTTAGAATTATTTCCTGCATGAAAAGCCAAAGAGCCTGTATATGTGTGTGTGTGTGTGTAATTAGCCTGACTCTTTGATTTACAACTCAACTTTGGAAACATGTCCGGTCTTAAATTTACGGACTTCATTTAATAAAATTTATCGAGACACTTCACCACATCCTCAAACATACTTTCAACAGCTGCAATACTTTAACTTAAAATACACACCTAATTCTAATTTTAATTTATCTATCTTCAACTCACAACTGGATCTTGCGTTACTTTTTCCTGTACCAGGAAGGCTTAGCTGCTGCTGGATAGCTCATCCCCAAAAACGTACTTATAATGAGTACTCAGAATGTTTCTATACCCTCATTTCAGTAACTTAGATTTTCTTACTAATACAAAACTCTTCTTTTTCCTGAAAGACTCATCCCTGTATCTTTTTCTGAAATCTTACTTGACTTTTGCAAAGTCCTTTTAAAGTTCTGGGCTGAAAAGAGATTCTGAAAATGGTAGTCTAGCACTACATTCAATAATATCAAATAGCAAGCTCAGACTTCCCATTCTGAGCCTATTTCATATTTCACACTTTTAGCTTCCAGGCTTTAGTGAAGTTCACATTCATTTGGCTAAGACAGGCTTTAAAATCCAAATCCATACATTAAGTATAAAAGTGAGACTTACAGATGGCTCAAAAATTTAAATTTGTAATCTCCATACAGCTACATTAGCCTAGAAAGGTAAAAACTTCAGAGGCCTATCAGCTTTCAAAACTCACATGCCTTACTGGTGGAGAAGTATATATATACACACATATATATAGAAATATATACATATATATGCACACATATTGAGAGAAGTATACATATATATAAAGAAGTATATATATATACAACCTCAAAGTATATACATAAATAGATGCACATATGAATTATAGGGGGGTCTGAAGGACTGTTCTATAAACACCTCCAAGAAATGCTTCCTTTGGTAGCTGTGGTTTTCCTGTCTTAAGGATCAGAAAGGGAGCATAATTCTTGCCTTGTTCCTAATTTCTTGAACTAGGAAGAGACACCCAAGACAGTTTTCAGCTGGGTTTTCCAATTTAGAGATGCATTTTTGTGTTCACTTTCTCTAGACCAATGAATCTGCCATTATACCATGCTGCCTCAGAAACCTGCAGAGAACATTCTTCCGATATCATTGAACAATTCCTCTAAATCTCCAGCAGCTGGAATGATTTAAAATATACACAGCTCTTAGGAAGCTTTTTGCACAGGAGTTATGCATAACTTGCATTCAACTATTTTGTCCCTATCCTTACACAACTTCTAATGGGAACCATGAATTTCAGCTTTGCTCAGCTTCAGCTCTGCAAGTACATTCCCCTTCCTAGGCAACATCACCATATTCTGTTATTCCCATATTATAAGAACACTTAATGTTTTGGAACAAATTATTAAACTTTTCTGTAGCAATTATCCTCAAATTAGTCTGATAATTTATTCAAAATTCCACTTTTTTTTTTTTTTTCCAATCTAGATGTCACTGCATTACATGCTTGAAGTATGTGTCTGTGAAAACCCAACAAAACATCCCTGGTGATGTATCCATTTTCCCAGTGTTTTGAGATACACTACTTTGCTCCCCAGAAACTCACAAAGTCAAGTTTAGTCGCATATATTTCCCCCACAAATTTGCATTACCCCAAATTTAATGAAGAACATTTAAAACAAGTGTTGATTCTACCGGGTGACAGTCACTGTCATTTATTTGCTACTACTCCATAATGTGACAGGCTCAGATTTCTCTTTCAGTTATTCCATACAAAGCTACTCATTAAAACTGTTACAGCTACATGAAAATAAAACATTATTCTCATTTCTAAGAAATATTTTTTCAGCATTAGGGACACCAGAAGGGGTAGTGTTGGACAAGACGAGGATCAGTCCCCAGAAATAACAATTGAACACCTTTCACAAGCACTAAATTCAGTTGAATAAAAGCTAAAAAGCAGAAAATAGACTAACTTGAATTGCAAATGTAATCACTGATGCCAGACACTAACCTTAAAGCTTTCAAGGTGAAATGCACCCATCCCTGCACCATGCTGAGGACTCAGTGCAGTGCCCTGAGCAGGCATTGTGAGAATGGAAGTCATCGACCCCAGCTGCGCACAGGATAAAGACTTGCCCCAAAGCCCTTCTCCCTTCAATTCTCTTCATAAACTGAGAGAAAAGCTGCATTTTTCTCCTTCCTCCTATGTGGTCAGAAACACAGGACCTTCATAATAGTGGAAATGAAGGCCTCTCCCTCCTCCCATCAGGATAACTCAGTCACACAGCCAGCTTGGCTGAGTGGCATGACAAGCCAGGAGTCAAAGCGCCTCAGCTCAGGGTTGCATCTTGTCCTGTGAAAGATACATTGTGCTCTAAAGAATGAAAACGCTGGCTCCTCACTCATTCAGAATGAGAAACCAAAGCTGTTTCACTTCCAGCCTGTGTAGCCAGTTTCTAGTTTCTAGTTTGAACTAGTTTTCTAGTTTCTTGTTTCTAGTAATGAACCCCAAAGCCTCTTTCTTGTTTTTCCTTTTTTTTCCCCCTCAGTTTTACACATGATATCTACTTAAGTGGCTCAAGCTGACTGCAGTGCAGCTAAGGATCAAACACTTAAACTTTACTTTCAAGCATCAGACACTAGACATGCTTATTAATATTCACCAGATAATTTCCTACTTTGCTGATAAAAGTTCTCTCAAAAGACATTTCTTTGGTGGAAAAAAAAAAAAATCCATAATAGAGTTAATGAGCAAGCAAACTATAAATTATTTGAAGGCAATCGTATGCAACAATGACCTTGAAAACCAAGAGACTGAGCACTCAAAATTCAAATAGTTTAATCCTCCTCTTTCTGCAGCCAGCATTTAGTGGCTGCTGCTGATCTATGACATATGAAATAAGGCTGAATCAGCAATACTTCCTGTGCAGGCAGGGGTATGTGAGTGCACCTACCAGGCAACCACAGCTTTTTACAAGAAGATGCAAGGTTCTGAACGAGATTGGAGAATGCCCTATGAAGAGAAGTAATATTCTTTCCCAAACTGAGGCTTGGAGACTGAAAGATTTGGTAAATAAGGCACTCTCAAACAAAAAGTGGAACTATTCAGAGGTTAATACCGTGTCCAATCCAAGTATGTTTCCAGCTGTACACCATTCCATCCCCCCAAAAAACAGAGTTACTCTCTGAACCAGGATACCAGACTTGATATGTGAAAGCAGATTTCTGGCATTATATTTTCGGAATTCAAACAGATCACTTAATAAAAGTATTTTAAGACATTTTTGCATATATAGGTTCAGAATAAATGTTCTGGGTTTAGGAAAGGCTCTGATTAAGCATCCAACTATAAGCAATAGAGACTTGTCTCTCTCAAAGGTAACAAAAAATAATTCACTTGTCAGTGACTAGAAAATAGTCAAATGTACCCAATAAGTAGGGAATAATGTCTTTTACTTTTGCTGTCTTCTTTTTATTAAGTACCACACAGTAAAACATCAGAATTGGATCATGGAGGAGTTGATGAGCCAGAGAAGCATGAGGATTAAATGCCATAAAAAAGAAGAACACATAAAACATCAGGACTATACCATATCACACACATATTTGCAAATCTTGTATCTTGGATTTTTTGGTAAATTTTAAAGCTATGAAAAGCAAGACAAGTCTTCCCCTTTTGCCAAAGTGTATGTGTTACATAGCCACAGCAATAGTCCTTTTACTGAAGAGATTATTTTGGAACATTAATTTTATAAATATATTTAGTAAAGCAACTTTGAGGAAATACATGTAAAGCTACAAACAAAAAAGAATAGAAACTAAGAATGTTTGGACATCATTTGTCTAATTCTGTATGTTGTGTTATGAAATTTATGTGAAGTGTGCAGATGTTAAAATTATGTAGGTCATTTAAGTAAGTCTTGGTTGAAAACTGAAGGTGAAAAATGTGGATTTACTCAGAACTGTTGCTTCGTCTTTTCAAAATGGCTTTTCTTATCTGAAATAGTACAGCAGATCAGTATTGCAGAGAGTACAAAGCATTAATTCTAAATACCTTATTATTGATAACAAATGGCTAAGAGAAATTGCCTTTATATATTATTACTTACGTGTTGTGTTTGACATGTCATGAGAGTGACATGTCAAACATGACCAGTGTTTTCCAGTTTATAAGTGGGTTTTAGATTTGAAGAGGAGGAAAGTAGATCTTCTCTTAATATGTGATTATGAATAAAACTACCTCAAGGGGAAAAAAGGGTCTAGAAATTAGGAGGTTAAACACAGATGCACGGACAAGAGTGCCATAGAAAGCTGGAAGGGAGGTTAAAGAGAATGTCCTTGTTCTCCAAATAATCTCTCATGTTTGGATATAATTTCAGCAGAGAGTCAGGAGAAAAAGAACTTGGGAATAAAGAAAGAAGAGTTGGTTGTGCTAAAAACGACTTACGGGTCATGGAGGACACAACTTGACTAGTAAGGAGGTAAAGATCATTTAAGCCAAACTTAACCTGAGGAAATGAAACCAGTGAATTAAGAGAGTCAAGGATAAAGTCTGAGGAAAAGCACTTGAGAGCACAGAGTGAATGCAGCTAAAATACAAAAGGAAGAAATGTGCATGCTGGGAATATAGATAGAGAGTTAACTGGAATAAAGGAGAAGGCTGTTGTTTTTAAATGTTGGTGTTTAATTCTTTATGTGTGAAAAAACAGCAAAAAGTAGACATTTACATTAAAAGAGAAGAGCAAAATTAATGGTAGCAGAAAGAACATGGTGCATGAGAGAAATTTAAATTACTGAGGAAAAGCTATGAAGTACAAAAATCTTCAGTATTTTCACCAACAAAAAAAAACCAGAGCTCTGAGAAGGAGGAAGCTCATATCAGACTTTGCATGTAAAATTATTGGCACTGACTTTCAAAGCTTTGGCATCAAAAATCGATAGAAGTGATCTATAGAAGTCTGCTATAGCAATATAGATTGCTACAAAAATAACTGCCAGCTAGTAAAATTAACAGCATCACCTGAACTGAAGAATAAATTATATAATGAAGTATTTGAGATTTTTTTTTAGGCAGAACTCTTCCATGTGAAGAGCAGAGTTACATAATCCTTACAGAAAAGCTGGGATAATTTCCTCTACCACTATTTGCAGACAGATATTCTTCTATTCTGCTACACCACCAAGAATTTTACCATTGTTAACATTTTTATTGTTTACATTTTTTAATTTAAGCATCCAGTGACCTTAATTCCTGTTGTCATTTAGAAATGGTATGCTCCAATTTAGTACTCCCACTAAAGCCACGTGCTGTTTCCCCTTCATCCTCCAACTGGAGGCACAAAACACAAAGCTCATGAGCTGAGAGAAGAACAATTTGCAGCAATGAGAAACAGCAATGAGATAAGAAAGTTATTCATAACATCAGCAATAATAATGACAGAGGGTCTAAGAAAAGAAATTATTATTTTGGAAAAAACAACCCACACTTCTCTCCTGCCCCAATAATCGACAATACTGGATGGCTTCCTCCACCACATTTTCTTGACCTGAAGGAGCCCCTTTTCCCTGGAGAAAAGTCTTTTTCCCCACCCCCCAGAAACTGATGTGAGGTGGTATAGAATACGTCCCAGCCTTGTCTTCTCTCAGTTACTGCAAAATATTAACCCCATCCTAGCCAGAACCAGGACACTTGGTGACAGACTACAGTGTACTGTAAACATGGACACAGTCCAAGCATATCAGTGTAACTCCCATTATTCTCTTTCTGACTGTTTGCTTAAATTGCATCAACAATTAATAGTGTCATTTCCATCTACATTTGAGACTGAGAAACAGATACAACAAGAAAATTTGTGCTGAATTTACAACCAAATTTTTACGGTTGATTTGACTTCATTTGTCACAAAAATGTTTTCAAATATAGGGAAATTTCTTTTACTCAGACTTTGAAATTTTTTCCCTGATAAATGTGAAGTCATTCACAAAAGATTCCCAGTGAAGCCAACAAGGAGTAGTGAATAATGGTTTGTTCTAAGTCCAGAAATCAGGTCCCTCATGGATCCATCTTAGCACCTATTCTGTGTAATAGCTTTATCAATAAACTGAAGAGGCAAACTGCACTCTCTCTGTCAGATCCTTTACTAAGAATTCAGCTGCCTCAAGGCCAGCACAGATAAGGTACAGCCATGTAACCTCCTGAAAAAGAGCTGTGAGAAGAAAAGCCTTAAGAAGACTCACAGATTCCCCCTACATTCTTCACAGAAGGAGAGAATTTAAATGAAAAATGCTGGCTTAAAATGTCAGATATATATTTATCTTTCTCTAAGTAGTAAAATACTTTTATAAAAACTTCAGAAATTAAAGGTTGTAAAACTGTTAAAAAGTCACAATATCAGCAGAGTTTATCACAGGATATGTCACAGTAGAAAAAATTAGGGAGACAGAGACTAGAACAGTTATGCATTCAAATGTCTTCTGAGATATTATATAAAGTGCAAATACCATATGATTGTATGTACTGAGGAACTCGCTCTCAAGATTAACAGAAAGGTCTCAGGCAGATAAAGAACTGCACAGTTCAGTAGTGTTAAAAAGATTATCAGGATGAATTAACTCAGCACTCAGACTGTAAAAGAAAATACTCAGGCACCTCACATATTCAGTGAACCATAGGTTCAAAGAACATGACAACCCATCAGTCCCAAATTCTGTCATCTGTAGCCCTTCTGTCACCAGTGCATGTCACATACTTGCAATTTGTTATAAATACCAACAAAACACCAAAGCAACTGCTTTAGCATTATTTGAAAAAAAACCCATCTCTTCAAGTCTAGATACTCTTTAGAACAAAAGCTATGTCAGAAATTGATACATGCAATACTAACAAGAGACACAGGAATCAGTCATCCTCAGAGACATCACAGGACACAGCAAGAGCAGAAAACAGAATGACAAAAGCCTAATCAAAGATAGTGCTCTTGCACAATCTGCAAACTTTCATGCAAAGTGTCAATCAGCACACACTAAGCAAGTTACTTTGGTCACATCTTCAAAAGAGGAGACATCAAGTTTGATTGGAAAAAAATGTATCAGTTAGAGTCTACCAAGATCTAGAGAAACAAAAGAACCCTCAAGAGCAAGACTGGAATGTGACAACTGATAACTGCAGGCACTATAATAAGGTATACTTCAACTAATGTACCATCTCTCTAGGTAGTACAGAAACACAAATTCCCATCTGGATTTTCATTCTGATGAGCATTTGAAATTGGAGCCTGGTACAAATGAGATAAATTATTTGATGAAGACTGTAAAGGAAGAACACAGAAGACACATGGAACTCAAGCCATGGCCATGTACTCAGGATTTGGTTTCTTCCTTTTGGCCATGCTCAAACTGAGAACTGTCAACATACACCATAGATAGAAATCTGACAAAATTAAATTACACTAGCGGCCAAGAGGCCATAATTTGACCAAAAATGAAAAGTTCCTTTGTTGTAGTGCAGCAAGGAGGAACTTGGAAACCCAAAATCAAAAGTTCCTTTGTTGTAGTGAGGCAAGGAGGAGCTTGGAAACCCAAACTGCAGATAGACAATAAAAAGTCATAACCAAGAAGTAGTGGTATGTGCCACTGGTGTGTTCAGAAATAGCCTCATCATTTGATACTGTCTTCTCTCCTTAAAAAAAAATTGCATCTCAAACCAAGTAAATTCTTTTCTCTATTTTGTAGATGAAAATACCTTGCAAGCAGGTAGCTCTTCTTACTGACCTTTTAAACTACTTCCCACTTCGTGAGCTCTCCATTAGCTACATAATAAAATGGGCCTTTTAAGGGGCAGAGTGTAAAGCTTCAGATGCAGTAGACAATCTCAATTCTCTATTTTTTTCCCTACAAACTCCCTAATGACCAGACAAAGAATTCTGCAAATGCTATAAAGGTAAAGATTCGGTCACAGGTATTCCTTTCCCTGAATGACATAGCCCTCATGTGATTTTTCTTCCAGTGTAACTACAACTGCACCAGTTATGTTACTGCACCAGTAATATCTATCAATAACTTTGCACTAAGTGATGAAGAGCATCAGGCATTTTCATCTACCTCTAAACATCCCAAGTCAAGTTTGTTCAGGTACAAAAAGGCCCACTGACCTGTGTGCAAAGTTCAGGTTGATTGCCAAAATCATAAATACAGAGGCACAATTTGAAAGCATGAACATTCATATTCAAAACAATGCTACCAACCAGACAAATATTCCTGATATTGTACGTTGTAGGGAAGTTTGGCTTAGGATTCCAGATTTGGCTCCTTTCTGATCTCAAGGAACAGTGAAGCTCCCCTGTGTGTAAGCAGGAGTTTAAACATGCTCTGCAATCCTTAAATCTCTGAGTTTACAATAAAATATTTTAAAAAGCCACATATTTGCATTCTGAAAATAAATAGAATATACGAACCAGCAGAAGCTCTAAAACGTCTAGATTGTAATAACCTTCCATTGTTAGGTCTTGATGAAAATATTTTTTCTCTAATTAAAAAATTTAAAAGGACATATACCTTGTTTGTATATTGCACACTGCAAGGTTTATTTACCTCAGAAGTGTTTTTCAAACAACATGCCATATATTTCTGGAGCAATTCTTAATGCGTATGAAAATATGCCTCATTTCTAGTCTTTGAAGTGAACCCTAAGGGAATATTCATACACATATACCCTAATGCTGATTATTTTATCAGCCATCGGAGCAAAAAATGCTTTATCACAAAGATACTAATTAATACAAAAACAAAAAGCCTTTCACTTTTATGTATGATGTTGAAAGGGACTCAGCTACAAAATAATTAATGAGAAATGTAACTTCTGTAAGACACATCGTGAATACATGCTCCCTGATGCTTAGTTAAAAAAAGTGCTCCATTAAGATTACAAAGAAAATATGTATTTTGTTTTTCTTTTCTCCTGCTGAAGAATTGCATATGTATCATTATCTTTTCATGTGCCATACTCAGCTGCACAGCATTTTTATGAAACACAAAACCTGTGGAGTAAATGATATTGCAAGTCAAATATGAGCAGAGGTTAATAAAAAAAGCTGCTGTAACGTTGTACTGATTATTCATATTTTCATTCTAGAGACCCATACTACCATCAGCTATTCGTCTATATGACTCAATAATCATCTCAAAACAGACAATGCCTTAAAAGCATATACAAAAAAAAGTTTTCAAGTTCCAGAAAACTCAGTGTAATTTCTATTTTATTTATTGCTGTTCATATTTTTTAGGTTACTGCTTAAATTGCCCTCACTTAGGATTATTCTGGAGTCTGACTTGTCCTGAAAACATCAGCCCAAGGACAGTAAACTGCTGTGAACTGAAAATTAGATGCACATCAACATAGTTCAGCCAAACCACAGAATCACAAGTTTGTCAAGGGAGTGCTGTGTCACACTGCTTGGTTTGTGGGGGAAGAACTCACCATGCGTGTAACAAAGTGATAATTTGAATAGTTCTTTGCAATGTCTTGGGAAAAAAGAAGGCTAGCAAAAGTGCTGGAAGTTCACTCCACCTTTCCTGCTGGAAATCAATATGTGCACAAGTCTTTGCCTCACGTACACAAAGTGGCGGTAACCAACTTTTGAAAACTTTCATAGAGGTTTTAGTACATATTTCTGTTGTTGATCATCCTGAGGTGCCAAGCAGGCTGAAAATCCCTTGTGCCAGAATATGCACATCCCAGTGTTGCTCCACAGAGGTCAGAGCCTGAGAGGTTACCCTGCCCAACTGACCCTTCTGTTTCTGCTGCCTGTGATACTGCTTGGACTGCAAAAAATGAATGCCCCCTGCCCCAAGATTCTTCCGCAGATAGAATTGTGGAATTGCCATGTGCCTGCATGGCACAGGGGTAACAGCAGAAGGTGGTTTGTAGAGAGAGCTCTGAGTCTTAAATCATGTCAGAACTACTGACCTCTGCACATCCGAGCTGGGGGAAGCCAGGTTGGAGTGCCTGAACCATCATGCCTTTTGATGGTTTACGAATATGCCAGACAAATTCCTGACAATGCTGTGGAGAATATGGATGCTGTCAGAGCATTTATATCTCAAATTTCTCTCAGCTATTTCCATATGAATCAATTTCCTAACTCTGGGCAACAGCAATGCATAATGTCGTGAATATAAATATACAACGTTTGCTTGATAAACAGCTAGGAAACATAAAGAAGTTTCATATGTTTACACAAATATATAGCCTAGTACACCCTTTATTTCAAGGCATCGGATGACCTTTATGTTATGCTTTAAAGGTCAAGGAAGGATAAAAAGGAAAAAAAGGAAAAGAAAAATAGCTCCAACCAAAGACCAGACAGATTTTGTACAACTCACTAGCTGAGACTCTTCTGGTGAGAATGGAAGAATTCACTAGATTAGCCTTCTGGAAAACAGGTACCACCCTAAAGCTGTCATCCAGGATCTTATTCTTTCTTCTTAATTATTCATTTTTCTTTCTTGTAATTTCATTTTCATTCTACCTCCCACCATTCCACCCAGCACATACTCACAGGCGTGACCCAGCCTCTCTGAATCTGCATTTGTTTCTATGGAAGGAGTTTATGAAGGGTTGGTGAAAAACTCATTAAAGCACTTGATTTCACCTTTATTCCTTAATGCTATTAAAAGACACGTCTTCTACCTGTCGGGTTTTTAATGAAAAAATAGATTTTTCAAGCTCAAAATCTCATGGTCACATACATGGAAGTAAACCAAATAGAAGTAGGTTTTATCTTTCTGATATATACATAAGTAATAACATAAACTTCACTATTATTAATGAGATACATAAAATTCAATCATCATTAGCTGGAGAGGAGAATCAACATAAAATTATTATTATTAATTCAAGACAACTGAATGACAATTTAGATTTTTAGTAAAGTTAAGTATTTTTATCAGAGCAGAGCAGCATTCCAGATCACGTTGAATTAAATAATTTGTATTGCTGCTACACACTTTACTCGGCAGAACTTTTACTGAATTAAGTAATTATTTTAAACCACAGTAAGTGCTTACAAGAGTCAGAGGAAAAAAAACAAGACATCATAATAATCTATTATGTAGCACTAGAAAATAAATGCCAAATGAAAGTCTGTTTAGCAAAGTACATAGAATAATAAAATATTATGATTATTTTGCATTTACAGTCTTGTAGTGAAAGTGCTGCTTCCTTTGTTAGAACACTTTTAAAGTTTCAGATTGAGATAAAAGCCTCAGTTGTTATGAGACCATCATAGCACTTTCTTCTCTACTTTTGCAAAGCTTTCTACGGCTCTCATGTTACAGAATGAATTTTGCAGCCATCAGAAGATTGCTCATCTGCTGAATAGAAATGTAACTTCCAATGAGTTTCCTATATCAAAGAATAAATTACCTCTGAGTGGTTAGTCTTGACTGGTTGATTGGTTGAGAAGAACATGCTATTAGTCTGCAACAGAAATATTAAAATAAATGAGTTCAACCACAAAACTACTTTAAATTCTAGAAGAACAGCGTTTCAGTGCTTTGTTGGGAATATTTAACCATCGGGAGGTCTAGTCACGGACATTGCTAGAAAAAAAAAAAAAAGAGAGCCTTTGCCTCAGAGACTTTAAACCTGAGTTCAGGCAAAGGCATTATAAACTAAGAGACTATAAAGAAATGAAATATTGTGGCCTTTATAGTTCATCTTGAGCTGCAACCTTATGAAAAAGGATTGGTGAAATTATCTAGGGTGCTCCAAAGGTGGCTAGATATTCTAGGAATGAACATCTGTAGATGTTTCCATTCTAGACACCTGAGACCCTTGATTTTTATTATGGTAGACTTGCCATTCTGTTCTAATGAATGTGTCTCTGAAGCTTGATTTATCATCAAAGCTTCACATCCATCAAACTTATCCTTGGATCTGTTTCAGAGCAAATTATTGTTTAAAAGAAAAATAGAAAATGTGAGTGAAAGGGGGATTGATAGGCACTGGTCACCCAACTGGTTTTGATGCATATTCAGTCAGATACACATTATACAAGCAGAGGACTGTGTGAGTATCTGAGCACAAACATCTTCACTCCTATAAAAATAAAGGTACACAATCAGGAACCTTAGTTTTGCAAAATTGCTACTTTCCTTTGATTAGTCAGGACTGCATTGCTGGCATATTTAACATGATTCTTCATTCAGATAAATTACCATTAATTTGAAAGCATAAGGGATTTAAATTCCACAAAGGAGGCTATAGGTCAAAATTAAATATGTATTGGCCTACTTCTGTTGATTTCTTTATACTCAAATTGCTTAAGCACTTACAAGTAATCACAGGAAAAGGAGAAATAAAATAAGCGAAGCATAAAGATGCACACTGATATAAAGAAATTGAGTACATTTCAATTACTTTTTGATGGTTATTAGTTAAAGACATCTATATTCTTGTAAGGGACTTAATGACACTAACATATTAATTAGACATATATCATGCCAGAATGGCAAAGCATTTTACACAAAATGATGCCAACTTTGCTTTTTCTTTTGTATGAATATTCTAATTACTAAATGTAAGTTCATGCAATTAAGTCTTTCTAATGTTAAATCAGATTTTACTCATATTACAATCCAGCATGTATCACTCATACTTTCCAGCTAATGATACAAAAAACTTTGACTAAATACTCTGGAGATAAAATACTATAAACCAAACAATTTGAAGTACTTCCAGAAGTACCAGATAACATTTCTTGCAGCAAGTTAATCCATCTATTATGCCGCCTGGACACTAATCCATTAGGTTTTTTGTTACTATGAGAAACATCATTAAAAATGTGAATGTGAGAACAGAGTCAAGCTCTAATGAGATTTACACACTGGCACTTTCCAGCTGTGAAGGTGTGGCAGGCAGGCAGAAATGCAAGGTATGGACCAGAGGGCAATCAGTTAATATAGTCCAGGAATCCAGGTAGATTAATTGTACAGCTTGATTTGTTAACTTTATTCTGTGCCTATTCATGCAAACCCATCTTTTGGAGCTGTAAATAAATAGCTGATTAACTGAAACTAAAGTGGAACCCATTGGTGGAACAAGGCCTTTGCCCAAGGTGTTTGAAATCAAGGCTCAACAAAGGAATGGAAAAGATACTTCCCAAAATACTGTAACCACAAAAAAAACAGTACCAAGTACATATGTCAAGAGACTTTTCTAAATAGGAGTGGGTAGGTGAGAATAATATTTCACCTGCTGCAGTTGCGTATATTCAAATTAAGTAATTCCCAATTGCCTCGGTGGGAAAATAAAATAAAAAGGAAAAAGCCGTGTCTGATTTCAGGTTCTTACGATAATTTCTTCGTTTTTAAAAAAGTCACACATTTATACAAAATATATATTACATCTTTTGTTAATGGAATTTTCTGTGAAAGCTAGTGGAGCTGGAACATAGGAGCAATTTCCATAAATTTACTTCTGCTTCTTTTGAAAATAAACAAAGCAGGTTTTTTGTTTGGTTGGTTTTTTTTTTCTGTTATTATTGCACATAATTTTCACTTTTGGCTATCTAATTTAATTCAAAAAATAGTTACATAATTTCTTTTTTTTCTCCACATTGTAATAAAATGGAAAATCTATTGTTTCGCTACATAGCCTCTCTTAAAACCTCTTACTGTTGTGCTTAATCAATGTGTATCAAGGCTAATCTGTGTAAGTGGATTTTCTTTCTCTTGTGCTTCTATCCTTTTTCTCTCTCTGTCTCACAGCTTACTAAAAACTTCATGTTGAGAAAGGTAAACTGCAGGAGAGCACACCCCTGGAAATGGGTGTTTTGTCATCCCAATACTTCCATTTCTTTTTTTTTTAATGACACAATGACATAATAAGCTTGAAAATACAGAACAGCAATGATTTTTATTTACAAACAATGGGAAAGGAACAGATATTAAAGAAGCTGGATTTTCAACCTTGTATTACATTAAAATGGCATTTAATAATAATAATTGATGGATAAAATTTAAAAATGGCAAAACTGAACTGAATGAAAGTGAAAAGTACCCAAAGCACTGTAACTCATCAGTACTACATATTTCCATCACAGGGGATGAAGAGATCTGGTTTAAACATTCTCTGAATTAATTTGGTAATTTAACAAGAAAAAGCATAGGGAAGGAAAGGTCTGTCTTTATATTATCCTAAAATATTTTTTGTTTTTATATTAAAGAAATTGGTCATATATGCCTTAGACTCATAAAGGTTATATGATGTGTAAATTTATGTGCAAAACAGAAGTCTATACACACACATATGTGTTCAGAGTTATGCACATATTCAAATATTCTGTTCCTTAAATATTAATCCAGTGTTTTCTAGAGCCCAGTGCTGATCTCAAATTATTCATATTTATAATACTCAATGCATTATGTACATTCACCCTTCACAGTCAATGTCTCTCAGCAACTTCTCTAGAAGGCAGTCCTCTTGAGAATATTTAAGTAGATCTTACATGAACATTATAAAATATAAAAGCAATATTTAATATTTAAGAGGAAATAATATAAAAACGTAATTACAGATTAGATGCCATTTATGCAAAGGCCCATGTTATTTATTTAAACAACAGATATTCAATGTGATTCACCTAACTGGGTCTATAAGGTTATTTAACTATCCTAAATTAGGAATTAAATGAATGCCATATTCTATAATATAAAAACTTAATTAAATCATTAAGAGTTAACTCTTCCAAACTGATTAATGGCCCTGAAGAAGAAAGAGTTTGACAATTGAAAAATATGCTTTGGGGGCAGCAAAATAGGGAGAAAATATATATATATATATATAAGCTCAGTACAGGGATCTAAATACTTTTGACTGCTCTGGGAATGACATCACTATGGACAATTGTCATACACCTATGAAATTACTAAAGTGTGCTCATTAAAACAAAATGCTTAATAAGCAATCTTGAAAATGCAAATTATGCTTCCCAAATGACCTTTTCCTTCTTTCCATTCACTTTCCTCCCCCTTGGGTTTTAATACAGGTAGGCACATCACAGAAAGTATTAAATTTATGCAGACATACTTTTCCATAGTTCAAATTGCCTTCATGATTTTTCCTCAATGGAATACAAGAATTCAAAAAAAAAAAAAA
>VXBN01014259.1:100800-185221 GCA_013397395.1 Sinosuthora webbiana
AACAAAAAAAAAACCCACCAGTGAGGAAACCCTCATAACAGTCAGTAAGGAAATTTCTATTGAGATTATTTAATAACAAAAATGCATCAAAGCCCTTCTTTGGTGGGTTTCAGGTAGTCTGAATATTATTATTATTATAAATAGACGTACATAAGATTTTTGACTAGTATTTGTCTAAAACGATGATTTTCTTTTCATACCAGACAAACCAGCTCCTTGTACATAATACTCACCCAGTGTGGGAATATTAAGAAACTAGTGGATATAAATTTACATAAATAAAAACTGCTTTAACAACCTTAATCATAAGCAAGAGGAACACCTTGGTGGTTAGTAGATTTATCTGTAATATCAATAAGCTGTTGCAACCAGCCCTGGTCATTCCTAAAGGGGGAAGAGAAAAAGGAAAAAAGAGAAGAAAAAAAGAAGCTTGTGTAAGAATCCTTCTGCAAGCATTTATTTAATCAATGGGTGTCTGATGTCAAAATACTCAGATCTTCAAGGTCTGAGAACAGTTCATGTGATGATTTCACTCTGAGAAATGTAAATGTGTAATGACATACATGAATTATAACAAAATAATCATCCTTCCCGTCATACCCTTCTATCTTTTTATCAAAAGATTTTACAAAATAGCCCTACCTGGGCACAATTTTTCCTTCTGGCAAGCTGACAGGATTCCTCTTAAAAATGCAGCCTAATTAATAGTTTTTGAAGAAATCAGTAATCTTTCCCTTCCAGTTTTGGTCAACATACACTTCATTTATTAGCACTAAGAGGCCAAATTATTGCCTTTAACACTGGACCCAGTTATTCCTCAAGCATATTGTACTGAACTCCACAGATAACATTTAAATAGCTTGGGGACCACCAACACAATAATTCTGGAGACTGAGCTTCTCTTGTGTCCTCCCACCCTGACCCCAAACCTTTCCCCAAGAGGTTGGCTTCTCCTGATCATTGCAAACAATGTGTTTTTTTTCATGGAGACCAAAATGAGAAAACTACAAAAAAGCACTCAAAACTCCACCAAAAAAACCTAACATCCTTTTACTTCTCCCTGTCCAAAACCCAGGGAAATGGGCCACATTGTAGAACAACTTTTTTTACACGAAGTAGTAAATGCAATGTCTTTTAAATACAAGACAACTGAAAAAGAGCATGTACTAACTGAAAGAAGAGATAACACACTGCAGCAAACTAAGAAATCTGAAGACAAGATATGCAATTACACATCTCTGAAGCCAAAAAATGTCCCCACCAACTCTGCCCCCACTGCCCTCCTGTCTCCACCTTGTGCCTTCATTCTCCCAGCCCTATCCAAATTACCCTCTCACATTCCCTTTGGAACACTTGTCTCTATGCTCTCTGAAATCTATGCTGCTGTTGTTTCAGGCTAATACTTTAAGATGAAAGGGAAGCCAGGCAGCAAAACTATGGATGTCCAATTGACAGAAACATCATCTGTCTGTGAACCAGTAGAGAAAACATCTTTACAGAAAAGTCTCACTAAGCCCTACTTCCAAACAGCAACACAAAAGCAATCCTATGAGCTCTAATGAAGACTGGTATCTTATAGATTTGTGACCCGTGGTTGATTGACCCTGATGAGTATTGAAGATGTAATCTCCACATAAACCCCTCCCAAGCCTAGGACATTTATCACATTTTTACTGGAAAACCAAGTAATACAGCAGCTCTCTCATTTGGGCATGCAATTAGTCTGCTTATTTCAATGTGATTTTGCTTTGACACTTCAATTCACTCTCAAAACAAGTTCCTATGACCAAAATTAATCTAAAACTTTTTAGACTGCATGTGACTGTGACGGCATGGGACTGCAAAAACTCTGCTTCTCTGGCAAAACAGAAAAATTGCAAAGCAAACACTGTTTCTACAACTAAAATGGTGTCTCCTTGGCAGGCAAGGTCATCTTGAGTTCCTTCTGATTCTCACAACACATTTACTCCATTAAATATTCCACATTTTATTAATCCTCCAAAATTCACATGACCTATCTCTTCAACTTGATCTCTCCCTTCCCCACAAATCCCTTTTTTGAGTTTGACTACACCATAGTGTAAATACATACAAAATGTCACAGAACCATTAAGGCTGGCAAAGTCCTCCAAGGTCAGCAAGTCCAACCCTTGATGGATCACCACCATGCCACATAAACCATGGCACAAAGTGCCATATCCAGACATTTCTTGCACATTTCCAGGGATGGTGACTTCATGACTTCCCTGGGCAACCCACTCCAATGATTAATAACCCTCTCTTTGAAGAAATCCTTTCTGGTGTCCAACTTCAACCTCCCCTGGTGCAGCTTGAGGTAATTTCCTCCTGTTCTGTAGCTTGTTATCTGAGAGAAGAGTGACCCCAACCTCCTTCCAGGGAGCTGAAGAGAATTATAGGGTCTCCCCTCAGAAAAGATATGCCAATATATGCCAAATAATAATTCTTCCACAAGTCCTTAACAATCCTTAACATCTTTAGGTGATCAGGAAATATTTTCTAAAATTTCATTTTAATGTATATATATTTAATATGATCTTAATGTACACAGAAAAGAAAAAGGGGAAACAATTTTGCTCCTTAAGTTTTTTTAATATCTAAGAAAACTTTAAGCAGTATATTCAAGAAAGTATCTAAAACCTTTAAGAAATCTTAGATCAGCTACAATGTTGAGCATGATCTACAAAGCAAGAAATTAAAGACAAATATCTACTACCCTTGTGTACAATCTGCATAACTTTAGTCCCAGCTTGACAAAGCCTGATTGGCAACTTTTTCCTCATTTTCACAAAGCACCAACTGTTGCTTAGAAAAATGAGATGAAACAAAATGCTAACCACATAGCAAGACTTTGAAACAGAAAACCAGCAAATCTCTATTTGTCTGAAAATAATCACAGCACATTTCAAACTAAGTACTGGAACAGGAAAACAGTGTGCAGTAGGAAAACCTACAGAATTGTCAATGAATGGGGAAAACGTGTCACAGGTTCATGAGAACTTTAGGGAATGCTTTCTCAGTAACAGCAGTAGCAAGTAAACACTATTGAAGCTACCTGCCCTAGTCTTTAACATAAATGCTGAAAAATAAAATAAAATCCCAGAGGATCTATTATCCTTCTTTCAAGAAGAGCAAGGAAAATGATAAAGGAGACAAACACATATGTTGATTTTTCATGAAAGCTGGAAAAACTAACTTTATAAAGCATTTCCAGCTATTAAGACTTTTTTGTCCCCTCATAGTCATACAGAATATTGTTTTCTGTCTTAAAATCTTTTGTTTTCAGATCAAAATCACTGTATCTCAGGAAACACAGGGCTGTAAATCCAGTTCTCCATGGGTGCCTAAATATGCAGTTCAGGAAAAAGTTACATATCCACTGACAGCTCCTGAAAGTACAGAATATCCCATTGCTCCCTTTACAGAGTTAGTGTAACATATGGTTATCATGGGGCTTTTCTCATCAGCTCAGACTGAGACAGAGAGATCCAGTTAGACTCAATTTGCATGCATAATATCAGAGCAGAGTGTCTACAGATCTCTGAGCCAAAAGAAAAAGTATTCACAACTTCAGGAAATTAAAACTTGGGAGTTGCAGACAGCTTTAGCTGATCTTAAGTCCCATACAGCTACTAACTAATTCTCAGTAAGGCACACAGGGAATTAAACATGCAACTCTCATCATTATCAAAGATTGCAGCTACTCAGAGTCTTTATATGCTGCAAACCTACCCTGTAGTGTTTCTAATGACATCCATTTTTGTACCGCAGGTGAAATGCTGATTGCTTAATTTATTTCTTAGTCATTTGAAAAACTCCCACTGCATTTATTTAATACACCCTGCTTTTCTTCATCTGTAGATGAAGGCCACTGAAAAAATTCTCAGGGATACAACGGGGCTATGGCACAACAAATGAGCATAGCAGTACGAATGCATTACAGGACATCAGGGTGCAACATAAAAATCTTCTCAACAGTCCATTTACGCACTGTGAACTAAATTCAGTCACTGTATTTGTATATGAAACTTCTACCTGCCCCTGCAGGGCTAATACATGCATGTTCAACAGCACACTTCAACCTTTGATTGCTTCAGCATCTAGTTTGTAATTTCCACAACACAAAAACACACCATTCAGATATTTTAGAAGCATTACATGAAGGAGAGGGGAAGAGAAATAATTCAGTACATTGAGTTTTAATAAGTGGCTTTCCGGAACAAGGGCCAGATCCTGCACATTCTCTGCTCCTGACTGAGATAGCAATGTCAATTTGTTACTAGAGAAAAATAAAATCTAAGTTATGCATTATTTCATGCATTCCTGGTTCCTGCCAACTCTTGAGAGCTGCTTTCCTATTTTTTTACTAATGTTCAGAGATAAACAGCATTTATTAAGAATACATACTGATCACATTTTCCACAAATAATGAATAACTTGACCTACAGAGAGAAAGGAAAAGTGATGTTGGCAGTTGGATGTTGTCTCTTTCAATGCTGACTTACACTAAAGAGAAAGGAATTCCTTATGCATGGAATGCAGTTCTTACTTCATCCTGCTTTATGAATACAGAAGTGCAGTGCCTGAGAAAAAAATATGCAAATTTAAACTCAGGAATTTTCCACAGTACTCATCAGCATATTACCTTAAGTTCCTCTCAGATAAGACTTTCAGGGAATTTACATAGTCCCTGGTCCTCCTTTCATTCCCTTGATTATAAACAGCTAAACTAAATGACTTGTAGCTCCAGACACCCTTTTCAAAGACAAATCTCCCTCTGCAGAAAACGGGAGTTTTTTAAGCATTTGCAACACAGTTCCTAACCAAAAATCTCACAACTTACTTGAAACAAATGGTTTAATAGATGCTGTAGTACAACCCAGATACAGCAGAATTCTTTCTTTCTTCCCTTCCTAAAGAATTTCATCAGCTTTTCCCACCTCCACCATCTCCACACTCTTGTTTATTTTATAATTAACTGCGAAAAATCTGCTTACCTATTAAACAGCTATTTTGTAGCCTGGCATGCAGCATTACAGAGGTTCCTTAGCAGACTTCTGTCCTTCCTGTTCTCTGATGGCTAAAAAATAACTTCACTGGCTTTGCCAAGCTGCATAGGAATCCTGTATAAAAAGATGTGATCAAATGAATACCTTTCAGGGACCATTTCCCACCAAATTTATTTTATAATTCATCTATTCTCTTATACCAGGACTTACACCACCTTGTAAGGTACAACTGTACTTCCAATGCACTGCTTAAATGTTAATGGAGTGAAATTGCTCCCATCCATATTTTAACAGGCTTAAGTACATCAGCTCACTCACTTCTTTAATGAAACTCAAGAGAAGTCTACCAGAGAAATTCAATGAAGAAGTTAACTCTGAACAAACTACAGAGGTTTGACTCCACTTTTAGGGTAGAAGGTGAGGTTTGGTTTTGGGGTTATTTTTTTTTTGGATGTGGATTTAAATATATTGCAGTGTTATGATACATTTTTTTACTGTTGTTCCTAACAGTTACAGTACATTGTGAAAACCTATGTTTTTGAAAACTGCTTGTGCTGTGGGCTACAAGGAAGTTTTTCTCCCCCTCTAAAGCCACTGTTATGTATATAATGTCTATTCTTTAGCTTCCAGTTGATTTAATTAGACTAGATCACTTCAGTCAAATAACGATGTAATGCATGTAACATTTTGACGTAAATCGTGTTGGGCTTTCAGAGAGAAAAAAAACTGGGAGACTTGAGGATGTTGAAGACCCCATATGATTATAAATAAATATGCAACAATAAATAAAACTCTGGAGCACCTAAACTCAATTAAAATTTGGTCAAACCCCTCAATACCATCAAACACAAACAAGTGTGATCTCAGCAGTAAAATCACAAACAGGTCAGGAAGAAGCTAATGCAAACAACGGGTATGAGAAAGAACTTGACAGAAGATTTCCTGGTTAAAACAAAACCAAACAAAACTTGCAGTGATGCTAAAGCATCTTAGTTTTGCCATCCCCAAAAGGAAACCAAACTGTACTCTCCAAAAAACCCCAAACAAACAAGTCTACAATCCAGAAGAGGGCAAAGCTGGTTAAAGGGATGGAAGGAATGCCCCAAGAGGAGCAGCTGAGTAGGTTTCTCTAGTTTGGAGAAAAAAGTCTTACAGGAGAGCTCATTCCTTCCTGCTGCTTCCAGAGGAGGGAACATGGAGAGGGAAAAGCTGAGTTCTCTCTGATACCCAATGACAGGACACAAGGAAAGAGTTCTAAGCTGTGGCAGGGGAAGGTTAGACTGGGCACAAGGAAGCATTTCTTTAGTGAGAGGGTGATCAGACACTGGAAAAGGATACCCAGAGTGGTGGTCAATGCCCAAAGCCTGTCAGTGTTCAAGAAGCATTTGGACAACATGACATTAACAACTTGTTTCAACTTTTATTCAGCCCTGAAATGGACAGGCAGTTGAACTCGGGATCATTTTTTGTCCCTTCAGAAGGAAATATTCTATTCTATAGATGCATTCATTTAATAAGCAGCTAAAGATAGGAGTCTATGATTTTGCTAAGTAACAGCATAACACTAGAGGTAAGGGTGAGCCAGGGAATTCTTTATTTGGATATTGAAATTCTCTGAACCATCTTATTTCATCAGTTAGGTTAAATTCCTCGTGGTTCTCATTTTCTCATGTGCTAAGCCACGTTTTTCCTGACTCAGTGGGAATGGAATACAAACAATTAGCTATCCACATGAACAAGGGCCATTTGGGAAGTGTTTTTGAACCACTACACACAAGAAAAGACAACATAAAAGGGACATTTTCTACTTCTACAAGAAGAGTCACTTGACACTATGTCAAACGTGGAGAAGTAGTTTCAGAAAAAATTTCAGTTAAATAGATCAGGCAAGCCTCAGAATTTTTGCATTTTGAAGAAAGAAAATGATACTGACCTTCCATTCCATGACAATGGTATGTATCCAGAAAAAACAGCAGTTAAGTGGTCACCTGGACAAAGCAATTCAGAGCATGAAAAAGGGAGGAGTAAAGATTTGATAAAATCAAGTTGCTGTCCAAATGCGACAACAGTCCTCTCAACCCTCCTGTAAAACAGTCTAGTGTGTTTTATACTCTGTATAGCACAAGAATTTTTTTTTATTTTTTTTTTCAAAAGGGGATTGTGATGACATAAAGCTCAGATCATCTATGTTCTTTGGGACATACATAAATTCTGCCGAAACTGATGAATGTAACAAAGAGATGAAAATAGTGAAATAACCACGATAACAAAAAATAACAATGCCTCATACAGGCAAAGCAAGAAAATATAAAGGATTTTTAGACACAGTATTCAGCTGAATTACTTGCTTAGTTCTTTATAGAATTACTTCTTTATTCAGTACCAAAAATCAATTTTTCTCTGAGGTCCAAAGAATTCCTATAATATTCATCTAGTGAGGGCCAAATAGTGGAGGATATATATTTTTTAAAAAATGTTAGGGAATTGGTTTTTATTGGCTGAGAAATATATCTTGAAATACTCAAGAAGTCCTTTCTAAGAAGAGCTTGGGTAACACATACACCTATGGATAGAAATCATTAAAAATATACCAAAGACAGGATATGCTTTAAGAAAAATACCAACTCAAGTAGTCTCAGCCCATAAAATTAGATAAGATAAAAATCTTTACTTTCAAGTGTAATGTATTATTCTGGAATATTTTTCCATAAGAAAATGTGGAATTCAGATGTTTTCTCCTTATTTAGTCATTTTGTTCTGCAGAAGAAGGAATAACTCCTCACACACAAGCTGGTATCATGAACTTTGCTGCCATTTAAGGACTGACCAGGTGCATAGATGTAAACAAACATACCCCCTGCTTGCGATTTTTAAATCCAAGTATTTCTGTCTGTAACAGAGAGACAAGTCTGAGCAATGAGCGCCTTAGAGTTTTTGACTCGTTGAGAGACTCTTTGATGATGAGTACTTTGAAAATAAGGAGAGAGCAAAATTTACATTTACAGTGTTGTTTCCTCGAGACAAGCACAGTCCTCCACACACAACTTGAAGCACTTTAAATGTCGACCTCAGTTCAGCTACTCTAAAGTCACAGAGCTGAAAGGGGGAAAACAAGCAGCATTTCTTGAGATTTTGACAAATTTTCACCTAGGATGTTTGGGTCAGACTTCAAAAGGCACTTAGCTATCTAATTCCCATTACTTTCAAAGTGAGGAAAATATATAAACAACTTTCACAGTCTGGCCCTTTACACATACCAGGAAACCAGGGTTTTCTTGCTTTGTACCTTTTAAACAAGTTTTACTTTTAAACAAGTTTCGTAGTCTATTTCCAAAACTTTTTCTTTTATCTTCAGTGAAAAATCTTTCAGATTTTGCACTTTTTGCTCTAAGGTGTTTAAGGCAACAAAGAATGCCTTTTTTCCCTCTTCAGCTGCAAGGGGTAAAGAAAAAAATGAGAGATGTCCAAGGTTGTTATATGCATGTTGATTAACAACAAATGAGAAAATATGAAAAATATGTCTCCCAGTATAAAAAAAAACAAACCTATATTAAAATTACAGATAAATTAAATGAACAGTAGGATACAAAAAGAGCAGGTGTCATACCAAAACACTTCCAATTTTGTATCTAGTACACTAATGGGCTACACATATTATATTTAATAATTTCTCCTTCCAAAAGCAATGGCACATTCCTCACAGCTATTTTTGAATTAGAGCTGAATGTCTTAAAGGCAGATGCATGACAAGATTTTCAGGTGAAGCCCAGAACACCACAGACTTCACTCTAAAATACTTAAAACAATCTTTTTTTTTTTTTTCTCTCTTTATATATTTGAACTTCTCAGTATTCAACTTTCATTGATAAAAAGATTTCCTCCTACATCAGCTATTGATCCAGCAGAGTATACTAAATATGCACCAGTGACCATGAAGATGCTGTCCTTGCCTTCCTCTGTGGGACTGACAATATTGAATCTCTCAAACACAGGTAAAAAGCCTAATTTCCCAGCATCAGAGTTTCCCAGCTCCCAGGTTATTGGCATCATATCTGGTTTTTCTAGTTTTTATCTAAATAATATTTTCTTGTTTTAACAGATAATATTCATATACAACTCAAAATATCTTCATCTATTAGAAAACATTCTATAAATATTAGAATAGCACATTTAGATGAAATTGCAAAGCCTGATATGAACAGCTTCACTTATCTCTAATGATGTCTGTTACCTTCTGTTAACTATTAAAACTTAATTGTTTTTTGCTCGCTCTAACCCACAATATTTAAAAGATAAAATTTTATGATTATCCATCATGAAAACGCTGTACTCTTTTAGGCATTATCCACCACCAAAACCCAAACCATTTTAAACTACAAGTCTATTTTCTCAAAAGAAAAATATTTCAAATATTTCTGAAAATTAAAAGTATGGCAAAATTAGGACAACCTTCCTCAATACTCATTTTCCACATAACCTAGCCTTTTCATAAACTCTTCTCTGAAACCAAACAAATTGTAAGAAAAATGAGAAAGAAATCCCATAAGAAACTGAAAGTGGAGAGATTTACAGAACCACACCAGTTCATTCCTTAACATGTGCTAGAATAAGAAAGAACTAGTGTTTTTAGAACCCTAGGCACAGCCTATATAGGGTTTAAAAGCTTCATTTCCTGGACTTGATCCTCTTCTCCAGACATATTTTAATAATCTTTTATAGCTCTATTTTCTGTTTTGATTAAAGGGGCCACAACACAGCTTTACATGACCAGCTACAGGATCTTGAGCAGATTATTGGCTTTCCTCTGATCGTAAATCTACACAGTGAGATGGAGTTGTGATCCTACTTTAGCAAATTGGGGAAGAAATTTCAGATCAAAATTATGAACTTATTCCATTTGTCTGTCTTCTAGATTTATAAGTAATTTTCAGGGCTTAATTGAGAGCCAAATGCCTGTAGGAGAGAGTGTAAATGGGCTTGTCCCTATCTAGAGATGTATGATGTTATTATCTGCATGGTGTGCACAGAAACATCAATTAAAACCACGGAGAACACATATAAAATACCTGATTTCTTCAGTTTTTTACACTTACCATACAACAGATGAGCTGTATCCATAGTTCTATGTCTGGTACATAAAGGAACTAACACTCAGCAGAAATACTTAGACATGTTCTGGCTGTAACAACAAATTTTTTCACCACCTCACCTTTAGGCATTCACCAGTGTCCATTCCTCTCATGAACACTTAACTTAGCCTCCTATCTGCCAAAATATCTTTAAAATACAGTTAACCAAAAGAGCACTATTCCACACAAGATCCAGGAGTAAAAGCCAAGCAGACTCCCCGCTTGTTTTGTCACCTCACTTGAAACCTTTAGATACACAGAAAACTCACCTCGGAACAACCCACTTACGTGAATCTCAGTTTCCTATATTAATTAATTTTCCAATTTCATTACCTTTATTTCCCCAAGACAAATAATTTCCACTATATGGAAATTTAGTCATAGTTTAATCAAATTAATAAAGGATTAAAGAAATATATCTTGGTCAGTAGAAATAGGCTTAAGTTTTATTAATGCATATTTCCAAGATCTGAAAGTTCTGTTGTAATCAATAGTCCATGTTGTCTCACATTGTGGCTGTAATTTCCAGATGGATAACCTAAGCTAATGATGACTTTGAAAGACTAAAACCAAATGACTACAAGAATTCTTTAACTAATAAAATAAACAGTCATAAAATTAATTAATTTGGAACAAAGAAAAAAATGTCCTAAATGATCTAAAGTAATACTAATTTATTACTATCAGCATCTCAGTTATTCCAAGGAAATAAATTAATAATAAAAGTCATGAGTGATTCAAGAACCCTGCAAGTTTAAGCAGTCAACATGGTTCATTATTTGCATTTGTTTTTATTTTGCAGTTATGATCCTGAATAAAATCAAAACTTCAAGCTGTGCAAACTAACATTATAACTGAATGGGTATTAATCTAGATGAGTAAAGTTCCTTCAATTTAATTTTTAAAGTTTCATCTTGCTTTGCAACTGCTATAGGCTTCAGCAGAAGAAACACACCTTTTTTCTGTGGGACTAAGCTGATAAAATAACAATAGCTTATATTATGTTAGTTTTAATTTAAGCTCTTTGCATTAATGCATACATAAACACAAAGGCAAACAGAAAAGCAATGCAGTGAAGGATGGCTTCTATGGAGAGGCCAGGGTGATGAGCAGAACAGTCTGGTAGATTTATTTTCAGGAGCTAATATTGTTTATGTAATAAACCAGAGATCTTTATAGAACAGTAGCTTTCAAGAAAAATAAACTCATTATACTTTTTAATGTTGAAAAGCATTTCGTAATTTCAGATGAGGTGGCTGAGCCCTCTGGCATTATGCTTCTCTGGTTTTTGGGTAAACCACTGTGGAATCAATCACTCCTTACAAACTTAATTCAAAAATCTTTGTATTACCTGTGACAAGTTCCTTGTTTCTTCCTACACTGAACAGCTTCTGTTTGGCTGTGCTGGGAAGAGCAGGCAGCACAGAGCAACCTTCACAGAGCTCCCATTCCATAAACGCCTCGAGGAGGATGACTCACACTCCTGCTGTTTCTCTCCGGGATTTCCTCCAGTGAGACCAACAAACCCAGATTCAAGAGGGGTTTTGGAAGGAGAGCTCACTCTCCACCACATGGCAGGCAACCACACTAAAAGCTGCTAGGCAGATGTTGATCCAAAGGGCAAGCAAACAAACAGCAGCCAAGTGGCTGAATGGCAAATACTTATCACCTAGGAAACAACCACCTTCAAAATACATTTTCTTCAGAACTGGGGAGCAGGAAGGGGGAAAGATACCTGCACAAAAAGAAACAATGCAAACTATAACCATTACATATATTTTCATAAGAGTAATGAGAGAAACAAAACAAAATAGAATGTTTAAAACACTCAACGTGGCAGGATTTTGTCCGTAAAACCAGAATAGAAAGAGTGCCACTTCATCTCCTGTTCCGTTTTCAGCTGGGATAAATTTCTTTTTGGTAGCTGTTACAGTGCTGTGTTTTGGATTAAGAATGAGAATGTCTTCGTATCACACCAATGTTTTGGGGTCTATGCTAAGTTGTGTTTATCCTAAGTCAAGGAGTTTTTGTTTCCTTGTGCCATGCTCTGCCACTGAGGAGGTGTGCAAAAAGAAAACCAAGAACAAAACCAAAAAACTGTGAGGAAGCATAACTGGGACAGGTGGCCCAAACTGGCCAACAGGGTACTCCACACCAGAGAGAACCATGCCATTTATACAAACTGGGGCTGTTACCTGGAAGAGAGGCCATTCTGGGCTGGGGAAGTGAGGCTTGGCACCAGTTAGCAGGTGGTGAGCAATTGCATTGTGACTCACCTGTTAGTTTGGGGATTTTTTCCTTTCTATTATCATTATCGTTATTACCATTATTGTTGTATTTTACTTTATTTTCAATTATTAAACTGTTGTTATCTCAACACAGAAATTTTACTTCAGTTCTCCCCCCACTTCCACTGGGGTAGGGGGGAAGAAAGGGGGAGTTGAGTGAGCATCTGTGTGGTGTTTCATCGCCAGCTTGGTTTAAAACCATGACAGGCACTTATCACCATTTCCCAAGAAATGATGATAGGCAATCGTAGCCACACTATTGCTACTGGCATATCACAGTGGGACTACATCAGTTCAGACATCTGATTCATCCTCCTTATCATCCTCTTGATAACCTTAAAAAGTTTTATTAAGCTGTTAGAGAAAAAATATGAGAGAAATGTGAATTTACAACAAAAATTTCCTGCGTGTTTACACTTCTTTCACACTTCTAACAGTTGCACTGTAAAATTACCCGATTTTTAACTAAGTTACAGTAGAGATCATGTAAACATTTTAAATACTCTGTATAAGCGTATTTCTCCATTTGATTTTTTCCATTTTGCCTCCCTGAAGACAGCATGCCTTTGCATCAACAGTAAAATCCCTCCTTTTCTATTTCTTATAAAAAGTTCTCACTTACACAAGTCTGATTTTTTTTGTAAAGACTGGCACTAGCTCTGGCTCTGGCACTGCCACTTGGCTGTGAGCTCAAGCCTCGGACTCAGAATTCTTCTGCTTTCAGAAAACCTGCGGCTCTTTACCACCAAGAAACCATTTTCTCCAGCTAATCTTAAGAGAAATCACAGAAGCATTAAAAGCACTCAGCAGCATTAACCTAAGGAATGCATGGAGCTCTTTCATGAGTATAAGGCAGAGTGAACATTTCTGAGCTGTGAAAATACAGAATTGCCAGAACACATCTACCTGTCTGAAACATCTGGCAAGTCGTGATATTTTATCCCCACTATTAGGAAGTGTTGCAAGTAAAGCTCGGAAGGCCAGGGGGACTGGACACTGTAAAAGAGGCAGTGAAATTAAAATTTAGAAAATCTACACGGTCAGAACAGAGTGTGTGTGATCAAACCAAGGTCAAATGATGCCTTTGCCAGATCCCTCACGCATGCCTTGAACAAGCCCCCTGAGGATGTATGGCATGGGATTCCCACCCTCCCTCAGGGCAAATCTGTCAGTGCTCTGCAAGGCTGAATGGGCACACAGTGTAGTACATTCCGTAGTCAATCAAAAATTTCTTGTGAATCCATAGTGAAGAAATCTTCTGATTTCGGAAAATTAGCATTTCCAAGGGAAAACTTAATAATGCCTTAAAAAAATTGACTCAACTGCAGAGAATGAATAGAAAAAGCAGTGAACTGCAAGAGGCATTGAAAATTACTAGTTTCCATTCTGTCAACACAGCAAAGGTGACTGAATTACAATAGACATTAGCAAGATAGGGGAAATTCTTACTCAGTCAATATAGATTTTAGATATCTCCTGATAGATACATACATACAGCACACAGTTTATTTCCTTCTCCCTTACTCTGTGTACACATATTTTTCAGAGATAAACCCGAAGGCTGTTTTATACAGAAAGAGTTTCCTGATGCTGTAAACTACTATGGAAAATTCACCTTACATAAAAGATGGTTTCGTGGTACATGCAAATTTTCATGTCATACCTTTCAGCTCTGAGGCATGCATTTTCACATTTTATCCTTTTGCAGTTTTTAGTACTCACATATCAGCCATGAATGCAGAAATCATGGAAAAAGGCTCTTATGAATAGGTCCTGTGAGCAGAAAAACTTCTTTATGATTTGGGAGAGTCAAAGGTGTGGTCTTTCCTCTCAAAGTACTTTCTGCATAATTATCTATTAGTTATAAACTGCAAAATATTTTAGATCCTCTTAAAGAGGAAATGGAATTAGACAGTGCGCTAATCCAATCACTAAATTTTCTCTACACAATCAGTCCATTTGAGAGAAGAAAAAAAAAAAAAAGGAACTCTGAATAGAGGTGGACATTCTCATAAACAAGTCTTCCCTCACAATGAGACAAATATATGAAACAAGCATATCGTACATGGTATGTTACACATAGGGAGGGATCTCATCAATGAGCACAAATACCTGAAGGCAGTGTGCCAAGGAGACAGCAGACACTTCTGATTGTTACCCAGTGACAGGACAAGGCAATGGGCACAAAGTGAAATAGAAGTTGCTTCTAAACATCAAGAAACGTCTTTTTTTTTTTTTCTCTGAGCATGAATGAGCACTGGCACAGTTTGCCCAGAAAAGGTGTAGAGTCTCCACCTGTGCAGATACTCAAAGGCTATAAAGAAGTGGTCCTGGGCAATTAACTCAGGGTGACCCTGCTTGAGCAGGAGGGTGGGATCAGATGACTTCTCGAGGTCCCTTGTAACCTCAGCCATTCCTTGGTTCTGCATCAATCACAAAATCATTCATGCATGCATCTCAAAGTACCAGAGGAACTGGCTTATAGGTGAAAGCAAATGAAAGAAAGGTGACATTGAAGGAAAACTTTCCTCTGAAACACCACTGAATGTATAAACATACACATCTTTAATCAGTAATAAAATCCAAGTGCTCGGACAATGTGACTTGGACAATTAGGTAGAGCATTTGCTGACAGTGTGCATCAATCAAACGCTTTTTGAATAGCTTATCAAACACTATATACAGCTGGCTATTAATTTTCAAAAGGTTTCTTAAATCATGTCTTATTACCCTGTTTATAGTCCTTCAAAAGTCAATGAGTGGTGAGCAGTTAATTCCCAGAGCAGCATCACTCACAGACACCCTAATGCACGATTACTGGGTTAGTTAAGCCTGTAAAGTAGGCTCATGTGTCATTTATAGACCCTTCACATTGCCAGGTGTTTATTAGCACCCAACAACTCTAGCCACCCTTGGACTCCTGAAATAAAGTTTGAGAGAATATTTAATGTCCATTTTTGCTATGAAAATGCTTAGGAGACAGACTGACAGATGATTAAAAATACACAAAATAATTTTCAAATACTTGAGAAGAAAAGCTCAGGAAAACTTTTTAAAGTAGGCAGATTAACCAATTTTGATGTTTTGGCAAATACAGGTGACAGGGAAAGTCTTTAAACATTCATGTTCCAAGTCTATTTTATATATACACATAGTAAAACTATATATATATAGTATAACTTACTATATATAATTTAGATATATAGTATAAATTGCTTTATACTTAAGCAAACCTTTATCTCTACAGTTGATCTAAGAGTCAACTTGGTTATGTTTTAAATATAAAGCTATATAAAATGTTGTTTCTAAATAGTATGTTTTGATACACTATTGTGTATATATATATATTTTTTTTTTTTGTGCCGCCCTCCTGATAGTGGACTTGAGTTTGGCGACACTGAAGCAGCAAAAGTGGCTTATGCTAAGATCAAGTAATAAATTTGCAAGTCTTGCCCATAGAGTATTTTTCTGAAATAACTAGATATATTTAAGAAAATAATATAAAAGTGTAAGTATATTTAAGATTTAAACTTATATATAATTTTAGGTTGTATTTTATTTACATGTATAAAGTTTGTAAATATATATCAACAGTAATCCGCTAGTACATTAAGCAGCAGAATATTTCCCTGTTTACCATCAGCTAACCAACACCAGATGTACTCTGAACTCATAGCAGGGCTGAAAATCCTCCCCTCAGCATTAAAAAAGGCAAGGCTGCATAAATTAAGAGTTTAACTGGTTAAAAGACCCAAATCTTCAGGGTCATTTTTATGACTTAGTGGTGCACAGCTGGAATTTAAAATTTGTTCAAAGATGTACAAAAAGAGTTCACTGTTGAACAGGAATTTAATCATTTATATTTGACTTTGGGTATAAAAAGGATAAATTCCTTGTTTTAGCCAGGAATGTTGGAGCAAATATTTTTTTTCCAATAGAAAACAAAGATCAGATGAAACCTATTATTTCTTAAAGTTATTAAAATTTTTTTTAAATTTATTAAAAAACAAAAAAATACATTTTTAGTTGAAACTTACAATTTTTTGTAAAAAGGATTATTAAAGTACATTTGTAGCAACAGAAAGAACAATTTTGCGATTAAATGCAGAAAATCTAAATTTTGCTTCAAAATAATCACCAGGGGTTTTTTTTTTTGATTTATTGAATCTCTGTATGATATAGTAATTTCACTTGTGTGTCCCATATTTCAGGTGAGATCTCCAACCCTGTGGTGTTTGGGGTTTGGGTTTGTTTGGTCTGTTTTAAAATTCCAGTGGTGTCTCCTGCAGGAGCTGCTTCAGATGGAAAGCTTTTTTAAAGCCAGTTTGGATAAAAAAATAAAATTAAATTACTCTTTTCTATTTCTGTTAGCAAAAGCCCTCAAAAAATAACAAAAAATCCAACCAAACAAACAAAATCAAAAGCTCAAAAAAACAAAAGAGCTGCTTTCTCACATTTTTTATTGCAAGGCTGATATCCTCACACCACCCTAAAATTTTACTGTTTATTTAGTGAAAATATTTTTGATTTTTTTCCCCTCTCCAAAATCATCATGATTACAGGCAGCTTTGACCCTTCACCTTCTACAGCTGAGGCCTGACCAGCCTCTAATAGAGTACCATAACTCTTCAAAATTACTTTGGTCAATACATTTCAGAATGACTTCTGGCTTTCCTGAAGAGCAACATATTGCTGAATTGGACTGCTGTGTGCTGTTATTTTTTCAGCAGCACTGTTGCATACATTATTCCCTATTTTATCACTTGCATTTATCTTCTTCATCACAAAATTGTATTTCACCAGGGTCACTTGAATCTCCAACCTGGACTCCAACTACTTGCCATCCCTCGCCCTAAAACTGCCCCTTAAGTGCTATCTTTTCTATCACAGAAGGGACGAAAACAAACAAACTAGGATTCAGTCCAGAAAGAACACCCTTCCAACTTCACAATGAGCAATAAAAAACTTTAAGTGTGTTGGGCATTTAATTCTTGGTGATTTACTTCTGAAATGCATAGAGGGAAGTGGAACAGACGCCTCTGAAGTCAAAATGTCCTGGAGCTGCTGCTTGTCATCTACCCAACAGCCCACAAAAAATGTACATCTATTTAACAGGACTTCTTGAATACCCATGTTGGATGCATCTTAAATCCTTACTAATCCCCACGTTAGATGGAGACCAGAATGTTAAGATACAATTATTGAGAGATGCCTCTGCCTGAATTGAGGTGCAAAAGAGGACACACACTGAAGTCAATAGTATGGATTCTATTTTTAACAATAAAATGTGAGGTAGAGAGATGGAAAGAAATACAAAAGAGAGGAGAGACAGAGAGAGGTTAAGCAGAAGCTGGTCACCACATGTGGACCCACCTGCATCCTCTTGGTCCTCCTTCACCCTAGGCTTCTCAGTGGTGGCGGCTCCCAAAGTTGTTCTGAACTTTTCACTATGTATACATTTTTGCAAGCAGAGAAATTAATGCTCACTGAGTACACAGCTGTCTCCTTTTACTGGTTAAATGATCCCCTTGCTTCTAATGCTAATTAGTCTGCAAGCTCAGCCTCTCTCTTCTGAGTCCATGGTTTTCTGGAGCTGTGGTCAGTGGTCATGATCTCCTGCTGCCAGAATTACTTTTTACCTAGTCCTAGCTGACTTCAGCAGAGCTGCTGACTTGGCATTCCTTGTGGCCCATAAATTGTCCATTATCAGTGATACATTCTTCTGTCCCTGCCCTGTTAACCTCCCCCTAGGTCTGAGACAACAATAATCTCATTTTTATTTAATCTCAAGTTCCCGTCATCTCCTGGCAAAGTCCTTCTGTGTTGTTCTAAACAGTGTTTGAGACAGTCACCTGTCATTCTTAAATGCTTGCAAAAGCATTTATGTAAATTACACATCTATAGTCCACTTTTTATTGTGAATAATCAAAGCAAAATTTTTGCAATCAAATATTTGGTTTCCTTTCACATTTTGCTTTACTTTTCTTTACCTTCCCCTTTTAGGAGAAATTAAAGAAACCTATTTTTTAATGTGTTTTGGTTGAGAGGTCTGCATTTTATTCTGTAAGTTTATGCTCTTCCTTTACACTTTTGCAGCACAGGTAGACATCAAGACTGAATCCTGCTGGATCCAAGCCAATTCAAATTATCAACACCTTACTTCAAGACTCATCTTCAAAAATCAATATTCATAGCACTGTGATAAGGTTTCAAAGTAGATAGCATCAATGAAAACTAGTCACATTAACAACACAATTCTGAAGGCTTGAAACAGTATGCAAATATAAAGGACATCTAAATGCAAAAAAATCTGAGGCAGCCTCTAATGAATACATCCCTTAATGTTACACAATAATTTCAAAGTATATCTTGTTTAGGCTAGATAGTCTAATAGGATTTTATTTTTTCAGCTGTAATTTAATTTTATGGAAAATTATCTCTGAAACTAGCACCCACAAAAAAATTAGCATAACAAAGTTCTAGATAACCAGAATAAACCAGCAATTATTTAAATAGTTCAACTTCACTATGTACAGGACTATGTGAGGGGTTTTTTTTGTGTATTTCCTGTGTGGCAGAGAGTGGCATGGGGGGCAAAGACCAGCAGGGCTGAGCTGTGACTCACAGGAAATTTGATCCTTGTTTTCCCAGTCCCTTATCTTTAATAAATTGAAGTAAATTAAACCTCCTCTGTGAGGAGGGTGAAAGTCAACCAACTATGAACAAACACAGTGATTCCACTTCTTTTACACAAAGAAACACTTCTCTTGTCCCCCTTAGTTCTAAGGCAAGACACAGTCAGTAGCTCAGCCTAATCTAGTGGCAGCAGAAAATTAGCACTTTTGCTGTGGTAAATTAATTGTTTCCTTCTCTTTTTGATTCATATAAATAGAAAGAAAGAATTAGAAGGTGAATGACAATGGAATAAGTGCATAAAAAAATTGGTTCTCTCTTTATAAATGCCTCTTTTTAAATACATATATATATAAATTTTTATCTATAAATATACAGATATAACATCTACACTTTTGTCATAATTTTTCTATAAATTAAACATGGAGAAGAAACACAAAGCTGTGGTGTTTTCCAGGTTAAAATTCTTTTTTTTAGTGCCAAGGGTTTCAGAAAAGATATTACACAATTTTTTCAGAGATACTTCCCTAGTATGAACATTTCATTTGCTCTGATCATCATCATATCTCATGCTTAATCCACTACTCAAAACAGCAGACTGGTTTCTGAAAGTCAAACAGTAATGGCCTACAAAGTGAATGCATTCAAATCCCCTGCCACTTAAAATCAATAAAGTGTTTTTGAAGCTGAGCTGTTTTATTACACAGTAATGAAATTTAGAATTTTGTCAACCAACATGTAGTGCTGAGCCCTAACAAGCTGTTAAGGGCAGGGAGAGCGTGTATTAGAATTCCAGCATTCATTACTGTCGGAATTTTCAGTGCTGGCACCCAGGGTGTCACTCAACACACTGAGAGGTTGCCTCTTCCTCCTCCCATGAAACAGGTCTGAAGGGATCTTTCTGTTGCCTGTGGCAAAATATCAACAAATTCATTCTATCCCATGGCTAAAGAATAGTAATTAATGTTAGCTTCCATTTGATGGAAGACAAACTTTTTTGTAGGAAGACACTGAAGATAGAGGTATAAAAACTGCTTAAAATTTCACAATGAAGTCAACATCCCATCTGTGATGGGCATTCTGATGATGCCCTGGGAAAGAGTAGGTTATTTATTCAATCTGGAAAATTTATTTTCTGAAACTGTACCATTTACAGATCCATTTGTCTTTTATTTCTTCAACTCCTCATTTTACCTTGGTGTAAACTACTAGCAACTTATGGCTTTGTTTTGAAGTTTGATGGCTACTTCCATGCATAGAATTACATTAAAATTTTTATTCAGGTCTCCATTTTTGGGTTTGTCATAGAGAAAAAGGAGAGAACACTTAGTGTTCCTGTCTCCCACAACACTCAAGCTTTCCCCAAATTTAGCTGCTGCTGCTTGCTGCATTTGCTTTCTTTGCCTCATTAATTTCTGATATCTGCTGCATGGCTTATTACACAATAACATATGCTCTCTGATATCCCACTTTCTCCTGCAACCTTTTCAAGTACACTTAAAAAAAGAAAGCCATTTTGATTGTGGGTTACCTCTGGAAGAGCTACATTACATTTGGCAGCAATGTGAATACTCACTCAAGGCCAAATGCTATTAGTGCAGCAGAGTGGAATTGAGTCTCACATTATTTGATTGTGCATTTGTAAAGGTTAGGTGAATTTTGATCACTACCTATGCCATATATAGGTAGTATGCTTTTCAGTTACTATTTTTGCACGTTCAAAGATTGCAGCAATTTTCCCAGCTACCCCGCCACTTTTACTAAATGTTTCTGGTGCTCTGTACTTTTACATACCAACTTTCAACTATGTGCATTTCTGAGTTTTTGTCTCAGAAGGACTTTAAAAAAAAAAACATGAGAAGCCTAAAGAGAATTTAACAACAATATGAAGCGTTCTGAAAAACGCACAAGTGTGCTTTCACTTAAGAATGCAAAAGGGAGACTACTGCAGGATCTCCTTGTGGGTTCAGCAGCCAAACCCTTAAATTAGAAGGCAAAGTATTCAATATCACTAACTTCTATGCTTTTCCAGTGAAAATGGGTTTTCTTTTTTTTACATCTTGAATAAATATGTCATTAAATCACAAAAATATGTATTCTTAGATAAGCATATGCACACACAGACAAGGCTTCATCAAAAGCACTTGTTGGAAAATTGAACCTTAAAATTTCAGTAACTTCAGTAACACACAAAAGCAAAAGACCTTTGCTTTTCTACAATCATGGAATATAGTTACATATACTTACTTTTGCCTGTGAGGGATTCTAGATACTAAACTGAGTGTACAGCTCCCCTCAACATACGGAGAGTACTCTCTTGTCATGGTCAATTTACAGTCTCTAAATATTTGCTGCGCTTACGGGGCTTGTGCCCAAAATTTCATTCAGGGTTGAACACTTCTAAAATATTTAAATTTTATCTCAGGTTCATAATTTCAATGGTTTGCTATTGCTAGAAATGCTAAAGTATTGCTCTGCTAAAAGATTAAATATATATTTTTTGCTAGGAAAAAAACCCTGAAACACTCACTCAAGCAAAGATCATTTTTTAAAGTATTTTTCTGCGTACTATTAACACATAGTATTAATAGTATGCAAAAGATGGTTGTGAATTTTTTCATCATTTTCATCTTACTACCATAAGAGTAGTAAGAGACCACAGGCTTTTCCGTGATTCTTTCCTATGTGAATGAGATTTTGAAATTTTAAAAGTAAGTACAGAAAGCTTCACAGTGCTGCCCAGACCTCTCTTTAGATGCTGCAACTGAAATCAACAACAAAGGAACTTCCTCTGAAGCTAAGGAATCACATTCAAACCTTAAAAACCTTCTTCAGGCAAATTCTTTCCCTCTATGACAGGGGAGCTCTGTCCATCCTCACACAAAGCTGAAGAATGTTTAGCATGATATTCCAGATAAAAGTGTTCTAAAGAAAATTCAGTGAAGAAAAAGAAAATCTAGTAAGGACAAGAAAAGATAACTACACAGCATGTACAAAGGGGAATGGGATGCATTTCATATTTTGCTATTTATAATCTTTGTTGTTTTGATACTTTAGCTGAACGTTTCATGTGAGATGGTTCACACACCAAAATATTTTTCTGACTAAAGAAGAAAAAAAAATAGCCAGAAATGTTTCTCACAGTATGAATTTTGAGTTAAAATGACCAAACTGTAAGCTAGTATACAATTAATTCCCCAAAGTTACTATGAAGTGAGAGCATTCACCTTACAGTGACTGAAGGAGGAAAGCTTTTGACACCTCCAACGCCTCAGGGCAGCCTTTGTTAGCAATGAGTCCTCCCCTTGTCTCCCTGCAACACTTAAAAATAAATCACAGGCTGGATTCCCACTCATATATGTCCAAAAATCTAAAGGGAAAGTCAGATACACTCTAAAATACACACATATATATATAACACCACTAAAATACTACACAATCAAAGCAGTCATGATAGATTAAGGACATTATTCACGCAGTTTTACTATGTCCAAAAATTCAATGGCACTACTGGACATACTGCTGGGTCAATTCCCATCCATAGTATGGAATATATTTTCACGCTTCTAAAAACCACTCCTTCACCATTTATATTCTCTCCTTCAGAAGTTTTAGTCAAAAGAATGAATACAACATTTGAGAACTTAGATTTCCACTCAAGGACCACATATTAAAATGTGGTTATAAGGTGGCATTTCATTGTAAAAAATTTTGGGTTTTTTTTTAATGCTAGAATCATATATTCTCCATAAACCAAAAAACACCAAGGGGAAAAACTCCTCATTTAGTACAGCATGAGCTGAAGTAGTTTCTGCAAATCTTGTAACTTCTATCAACCTAACACACAATTTAAAACCCAATAGAATTGCAGCTGAAATACATAGTTTGAGTTTTCATCTCATGTCATTGTGCTGTCACATAAATTCTAATTCTGGAGTCCCTACTTTATTGGGACTCAAAGCTGAAAAACTCCTTGTATTTCCAAGACTAGTGTCAATCAGAAAAATCAGGACTGATCCATAATTTAAGCATATTTAATGCAAAAAGGCAGCAGCAAACTGAATGCCTATTTGCAATTATTTTCTAAGCAAAGCTTTCTGTTACAGTAATGTTTTACTGCAAAGCATAGGACTATAAAATCAAACAACAACAATAAAACTTAAAAAAGCCTAACTCATTAGAAAGTTCCACTTAAAAGCATTCCCAAAATAAGAAATAATAAAGAACTTTTTACTCTTGATATCACCTGTATCTCCCCCTAGGAAATATTTTAGTTCACTCTGTTGCTGTTCTTTCTCTGACCTACACAGAAATACCTCAGTAGCCCAGTTAACATCCCACTGTAATTAGAGCAGTTGTTCCATTAATTTCTTGCCATTGCTATCTCCATTGACTCAGGGAGATTCCTCCCTGTGTACACTCGACTCAGAGAGCGAGGCATGAGAAATGAGTTGTGAACTGTGAACAAAGTATAGACAAAAAGGCTTCAGAATCAGCAAAAGAATGACAACCAAAGATGTCTGAAAATGGATAAGAGATTAACAAAGGGAATAAGGATTAGTTGGCCCCTGAGAAAATGGGTCTAAAAGAAACAGTTTTCTCCCCACATTACAGAGTTGTTTGTGGAAGCACTGGCACCACATTTTTACTTGAAAGTTATTACATAAATTAATGGAATAATGATCTAAGAAAACCTTTATTAAATACAACATTTTCCATGAAAGCTGGCTCAAATCTTTACACTGCTTGATACAGAAAGCAAAGAATATTTTAGGGGAAAGATCATTCCATATTTACTTTTTTTTTTCTCCATTATTTTCCTAATTGTCCCTTCTAACCACTGCTAGAAACAAAACTGTGAGTTAGGAAGGCCTTATATCTCATCCAGTACATTCTCCTCAGTGCAGCATGCATGACTTTACTTGCCATGTGACTAAACAAGCAGGACACCACTTCTATTCTGGTGGTTCATAAGTTCCAAACCATGAATTCATTATCTGTGCTCCTTCTGGATTCACACAGACCCCAGACTAGACCAATGTTAATTAATGGTATGAAAAAGTATATGCAGCTTTGGATGGGCTTTCTCCTTCCTTGTCATATTCAACTCCAAGACAAGGAAAACACTCAGCAAGCAATCTACACCTAAAGAAAATAGCTTATGATTTAGAAATGGTTTAAATTCACCATTTCTTACACTTTGAAGCAATGCACTTTTTTTTAAAATTTATTTTTTACACTGCACAACTCACGAACATCAAATACCATATATATGAAGCAAAAAATTCATTTTACTAAATGAAGCCTTAATTATATCATCAAAAAGCAATTATTAGTTCAGTTGCCATAATACATAGTCTCATACAGAACCTACCTTACCTGCCAAGCACAGAAAAATCCCCAAGAGTAATTAAGTTAGAGCATTTGTAGAGAAACACTGAGTGGTACCTACCAAGTTTTCCACAGGGATTCTCTGGCTCATCCCATGATCTGCCAAGTCATAATAAGGCTGATGCTGCCAGGCTTCAGCAGGTGTGGGTAGAAGTGTCACCAAAAAATCAGTCTGTTGTCAGCAAGAGATAGCAGATAAGGACCTTCTGCTCAGTCTTGGGATCTGTTTGAGTTTATCCAAACACAGCTTCTTAATACAGCCTGTTTTCTTTTCACTGATTTCAAGTTAAAGACTGGAAAGAAAAAAAAAGTGGCATGAAATTTCCACTTCAATACAAAGCTTTATAATGGGCAGTTTGCCTCATCTGAATTTCCATCCCTTCACTGCAAAATGGCATTCAAATACTATGTCCTGGTTTAAGACAAAGTAAGAGGTGGACACTGTGAAAAGAATTATCTCCCCCTATTAGTTTAACCCTTTCCACCAAAAAGGAGAAACAAATGCAAGTAGGTATAAGTAGATCTAAGGCTCCACCTGTGCTGACTCAACTCTCCTGGTGACAGAGACAGGGAAAGGCAAAAGGCAAGAGAGAGAAAAAAAACCCCAAACAAGCAAAAAAAACCCACCATAAAACAGAGCCTCTGACTCAGAGCAAAAGCCTCGAGGCAAAAGAGGGTCTTGCTTGGTAAGTATCTGAGTTGTATTCAGGATGAACAGCCATGTCTCACATATGCATAAAGAAATCTCTGTGCCGTCTAAAAGAAAATATTAACTCGTGTGTGTGGGTTTATTTCCTACTTTTCAAGGCGTATCTTATAAACACATTTCTCTACAGAAATTAAAAAAAAAAAAACAAGGTAAGCTGGTTCGTCTATCAAAGAGTCAAAGACTAAGACTGTAGAAACAGAAAGCCGCAGATAAACAGCTCATGAATCCTCACTTTGTAATTCATACCCAAAATTTTGACTTAGAGTCTAGATTATGCAGAGACTACAAATGTGACCTTTCCAGCATGCTCTGTGCACCTGCAGGCAAGAGTGATTTTTTGATTCTTTCTACCTGAAAAGAATGTATGTGACAAGCTCTGAAAGAGTTCACAATTGCCTTTGAGAAGGTGGACTGAAAAAAAGCAAAAGGGTGTCAGGATCTCTGCACAGGATACCAACTGATGCATATATGAGATGGGAGGACGCAGATTCTTGGTTGAAAAAAATACACATTGGCAAAATTATTTGTATCACTTTGTGCATGCAATCCTGAAGCTCCTCCACAGAGTACTGGCATTCTTTTAAGCCTTGTTGGATTTATAACAGTGATCAGAGAACCTTCAGAATTTAGGTCCAGATAATAATCTCAATATTAGGATGCTTATGAAAATTATCACACCCTTTGCTACTCTTTTCACTGTGAGTTTTATCTTCCTTGTTTCCCCATTTGCTGTGATCACTGCTTCAGTGCCCTTCTCTCAGCACGGCTCTCTGCCAGGGCCAGCAGCAGCATTTCCCTAAAGAACTGACAGCCCTCTCCTCTCTCACCCCCTTCCTTCCACCTCCCCCTACCCCCGCAATTTACACAGCTAGATGTGTAACCCACTTCAGTCCCTCGTTTATTTTCCTTCCTCACAGGTCTCTAGTTTGAATTTTCAAGTATTCTGGCATCTAAGCAAGACAAATCCTTAAACGTGTCAGATTATCTTGCTTAGTTTATAAGACACTGAATAGCTTGAGGGATTCCTAATGGCTAGGGAGCCTTTTGTTGACAGGCTGTGGTTTCTATACCAAATCATGTCCACGATGGCCTTGAGTCAGCTTTATCTGATGCTTGTTTCATGAGGATACATAATATGAGTTGTTGAGCTCAACATCCGTTTTTGTAATAGAAGATGATCACAGCCAGCACTTCTGCTGTCAGTCTCAGGGGAAAAAAAAGGCTGAGTGCAGGAATGGAAAATAAGAGAATGCTTTACAGGTGCAAACATCCCTGAAGCAGCAAACACACACATTACTCATACTACATGGTGCAGCACACTCCGGTGCCACCCAAAGTTGCCAGCTTGGTCCCAGAAGCAATACACAGCTATAAATACAGCAAACTGGATTTATTAACCCAGGCACAACATCTCCTGAACAAAGGCCTGCTTCTTCAAAACCCAATCTGAGCTCTAAGCTTGTGTATTTCTCTAGAAAATGCAGGCACACTGGGCAGATGTGAGTCACTGCAGGGAGGGCTGTCCTTACTTTGGGAGGACACCTGCCTTTGGATCTGCTTCAATTACTCTCAACAGCAGCCTGGAGCTCTGTCATCACCAGGACTCAATTCATCCTACACAAACAGTAATATCACCTTTACTTAAATAGCTAAAACATATGTTTCTTAATCCTTGAGACACATTAAAGGAAAAATAAATAAATAAATAAACCATACTCTCCTACATATTACCTACAACTGGGTTGTTGAGATGTCCGTTTGCTTGCATAAGAATGTACTGGATCAAAACAAGGCTCTGCCAAGTTCACCATCACAACTCCAACACTTTCAGGTGTAATATCAGGTGTTAGGAGGGAGTACAGGCCACAACAATATAGAGGGATGCTTCCCTTGCTAATGCTCCCACATTCAATAATCTGCCCTTCCTGAACTTCTACACATAAAGATTGCATCTGACTTAACAGCCACCAATGTGGCTGCACACATACCTGTGACATCCCTCTTTTTAAAACGTGATTACATAAAGAGGCACAAGTGGCTATGTCAGTAGATTTTTGGATGTGTATTAAACTATATTTCAAGAATGATAACTAGGAAACAGACAGACAAACATCAAAACCACAAAAAAACCAACCACCCCCCCCCCCCCAAAAAAAAAAAACAAGAAGAAACCATCCACCATAGTTCCCTGACTTTGAAACAAAACCAAACCAAGAAACTGACTTATTCCCACAGGCTCTTCCCAGTTCAGATCCCTTCAGTTCTGGGACACCGCCCAGCAAAAGGGGGAACTGAATTAGTGTGCTAAAGAAGTGATGGTCTTGTCATTGGCCAGAGTCAATTAAACATGGGGATGGGGAAAAGGTATGTACAGCTGTCAGGAATTTATTTTTTTAATACTTCTCCCCAGTTACAGTTAACTGGATGAAGGCACTTTATTCAAAACAGAAAATTTTAGATCTCTCCTGAGGAGAGAGTATGAATATCTAACAGCTGCCTAAAACCTTTCTGTGATATGCATAAACTACATTTTTATTAGAACTGGATTATATTAGCTGCTATCCAGGAGGTTCAAATGCCTAACCACTGGAGACAATCAGAAGCACAGAAAGATCTCTGCATAATGAACATAAATATCCTTTCAAACAGAAAATCATAATCTACTCTGCTGTAATCAAGTCTATATTGTTGTATAAAGAATTTTAAGCAGAAAAGCAATAGAAAGGAACAGAAAAAAAAGGGGAACAAAAGAAATCTAAATGTTTCTTCATTATCACTTTGTTTTAATTCTTTTAATAAAGTAGTTATATATTATAATTTATTATTAGACAGCTTCATCTCCTAAGTATGATTCTAGAACTAAAAAAGTTGTCTTTCACCTTCATGTTTTAAACCAAGACTTCTTTCAGAAGTTTCAAAGTGGGATTTCAGCCTCCATTTTTGAGACTAACTAGTGCCTGCCGTCATACAGTGCGTTCTTCTTGCCAGCACTAAGGGAACTGCTTTAAACAAATTATAAACCTGTCAAAAAAGGACAAGCCCAGTGACAAATTTAAGCCCAGGTAAAGACATGGCTATCAAAGATGCCTCAAGCAGTTCTGTCTTTCTTCTTCCATTACTTGCTCCCCTTTTCTGTTGTATCACAATTTAAATGGTAGTAGAATTTTTCAAGTGACATTTCAACAATAGAGTAATGATATCACCATTTTCAATTTTATATGCCTGCTTTGCAGTGTTCAGAAAAGGGGATCATACAGGAAGTCTGGGACCAACCCAGAAAAGGCAGACAAAAATTAGTTTACTAAAAAATTTTCAGTAAATTAATATCCTGAATATTTTGAGGAATGGAAAACATATTGAGTTATATTAATACAGAACAGATTCCAAGTTGGTTTCTTGGCAGAAAAATCATTTTAGAGGTGTCCTCTTTACTGGATCCCATGAGCAGGCATTAAATGAAACGGAATAGGATGAACAAAAACATCTGCATTTGTTCCTAGAAAGGGTTCTGCTTGTGAAAGACAGCATTGTTTGCTGCAATTGGATATACTCTAAACAGTCAGAAGAGCAGCTAGAAATTTTTATTACAAAGACTTGCCTACCATCACCCCAAGTATTTTTTCACACAAATCAATTGCTTATTGAATACCTCATGTTTATTATTTTTGCCTATGAAGAACACATCTCCAGAAAGTGCAGTTTAAGTAGCACAGTTAAATTTACTACTTTTTCCCAACATTCCTGAACAGCACCTCCAAAGTACACAAAGAACTTCTACTGTATCACACAGCCTTTCTAAGGACAGATAGAGATAATTATGGCCAAATGCAGAACTCAGTATTTAGGCAATCAGTAAAAGCAGCAGTGATCTCTTCCCACTTGTATTTCATACTACAATTGTGGAAAGTCTGAAACCCTTCCTTAAAAATTAGTCCAATATAGAAACTAGAAACCTTACAGTAATCTTCATTAAGCACTTATTTCTTCAGAATATGTAAAAATAAAGCCATTTTAGAAAGACAATATCTAAAAGAAAAAAAAAATCAAAATATAAACAGAAAATGTAAGTCAAAATTGAGATTCAGGTCAAGCTAGCAAGGCATGTAAGTCTAAGTTATTTGTATATAACTAGGCTGCATTGCAAACTCCTGAACAGTCCTTAGTCATCCATCCATCCTGCAAGTGAGGTGGTCTTTCCACAATTACTGAAAAATTCAAAACCCAGTTTAAAACAATGAATGAGGTTTAACCCTGTACACTTTATGGATTTTAAGAGTATACTGGAAATGCTGCTTAAAGGAAACTTTGCAGACAAAACAGAGAGAGAGAGAGAAAAGGAGAGAAATTTTAGTACAAAATAAAAATACCTTAATAGTGGGACCCACTGGGCTCTGGATTACTTTCCCCAAGATAAATTCTAAAAGGCTCATCACTTGATTAGTTAAAATAAAGCACTAGGATATATAAATACATCATAAATATACCAAGGCAATCTTGCAGTGGATGAGACTGAACTGAATGGTATAATACGTATTTTTTCCAATTCTAATTTCCATTACTATGAAAAAATTGCATTTAAAATGGAAATTAATGGCACATAAAAAGTTTAATAATTTACTATTGCTTTTTATGTTGCCTAAACAGCCCAGTATATATCATTTTATTAATGCAGAAACTAATCAACAGGGGGAGGGGAAAAATATTCTAAAAAAAATCACTTTGTTCTTCAATAATTTAATAGCTATTTACAGTTATAAGACACAAGTAGAGAGTAATAAGGAACAGCAGGTTCTGCAGGTTTTTAGAAAAGAACAAAACTCAGCTTTGAGAAGGGGAGGAGAAGGAAAGACACATAGAATTGCTTCTTGATTAAAAAAAAAGCAGTCTTAGAAGAAAAACAAAAGAAAGGGTAATGAGAAAAAGGCTGGACACAACTACAAAGCAGCTGCTCCTCAATGCCCAATATTATTGGAATTAATACAAAAAAGAAAAACACTTCCTAAATAATATGAGTGCATTCACAGTGACAAGACTCAGTATGGTCTGAGCACTCATCACGTCCCTATCCATAGAGATAAGACTCTTCAATCATGCTCCACAGTAGATTCCTTGACAGAAAGGAGTTGAGCCCACTGCTTCATGTTTGCCTCTTAACCAGAAAATACCTTTCTTTAAACACTCTCTTACACAATTATATGAGCTGGAGATTGCAAAATGACCTGGTTTTAACCACTTCCCTTTCATCAGCAAAAAGAGATGAATATAAGATGTAAGCGAAAAAAATACCAGCTTATTAAAAAATAAAACAGCAACAACATGGACAAAATAAATATCCTCTAGATATGAAAGTGCTGAATCCTGTGGACTAATAAAGAAAGAAGGAAAATGAGACGGAGAAGCCTCTCACCCAAGCTGGTGGCTGCAGCAGGGGACCACATGGCCCAGAGGGCAAAGTCTAGGTGGTGAAGCCCTGCTTGGCTCAACCTTCTCCCTGAAACAAAAAAACAGGAAGGTAAGAGCTTACAAAGCACTTCTGGTGGCAGATGCAGCCTGCTGGCCTTGCCTGGGGCAGCTCTGGACCTCTGGTGTCAGTGTCTCTGCTTCTGTTTGGCTAGCTGGACACAGTTGGTGTTGGCACTGCAGTCCCACGTCTCTGCTGCACTGCAAGGAGGAAGAAATGGTCCCACCAAGCACTGAAAACCTGCCAAAAGCCCCAAAACAGACAAACAACACCAGCTAAGAAGTGAGATGTTTGCTTCTTAAAGTAGTGACAAAATCCAAAAGGCTGGCTTAGTGGCATTCTGTGTCTCTGAGGCCTTCCTACAGCAGCCTTGCAGAAAGCACTGAATCTTTAATGTTGGCAAATCATTTGCATTTAAACCAAACTTTCCTTATAATTCAGCAGCCCTTCTGCATAAAGTAGTCCAGTGGGACAATTACATAAAAGCATCCACTCTGTTTTGACACTTCTTTTTATAGGAAGAAGATACACATACATAAAAATAAACCAAATAGTTAAAAAATCAGCAAGGAGCATTAACCAACCCCAGCATTTGTATAATTTCACTCTAAAAACATGAGTCTTCTTGACTGAGTACATCTCTGCCCTTATTCAATGCAGTGGGCAGAGTTTATTATCCCATGTTTCAAAGATAAATGCTGTCAATGAAGTGAAACAATGCCAGATTGTCAAATACCTATTTAGATTACATAAATTACACCTCCCTCCCTGCTGCTCATCAGGAGAGTATTGTACATTCTGGAAAGGATGCATGTGATGGTATTTTGCACAAATGGAGCACATTCATGCTTCCTGCTTCACACCCCAGAAGCTTGATTAACTAAAGTTACTTCAGATGCCATCCTTCAGCCCTCAGTTCTCATATTCTGAAGGGCCTTCTTGCAAGCTCTCTTTCTACCCTTTCTATCCTCATTTCCCTCTGCACACTGACACACGTCACTGTAGGGACTGGAGGACAAGGACAAAAGCCCTCAGCATGCATTAAATTAGCTCATTTTAAATTCAGAGTTGCATGGACACACCAAACTATATAAGACTTGTTCTAAGGGGCAACATTTTGTTCTGCCACAATGTTCAGTTTTCACTGTACTATCCTTCTAAATAGCAGCTCTATCTCTAATCTGGTATCATACACTTATAATTAAGGTATCATACACTTATAATGGAAGGAAAATATCTTAAGGATGCAGAATTTATTTTTTTTTTTAAATAGTGAAGCAGGCCTACCTTCAGATAAGTGTTATTATGAAAGAGAACACCTATCAAAGCATTCGACAGACAAAAACTTTTAATTTTTTTCTTTTTACAGTCAGGATTATACTTCAGTTAAGTGTATCCCACTGGAAGGCATGGGATGCTCCAATAGTGCTGCCCCCAAAAAGAGAAGCTAGAGAATTCAAATGGTTTAATACAAATATACATATCTAACATACATAGACACCAAAAGTAAACACTTTTTAAGGCAAAGCTGATTTCTTTCCTCCAGACTTCTGTAGCCACTGAGTTGACAGAACTGCAAATGGTTCCCAGCAAGCAAAATGCATAGAAACCATCTGTCTCATTCAGAAGATTTTAGGTCTGCCTATTGTAGTTTTAAGACTGCTCCCACATACAAAAGTAAGCTTAAAAACTGGTAATTGCAGTGTCAAAGTGTCAAATTGTGGCAACATTCAAGTTGGGTGTGAAGTGGGGGTGAAGCTTACATTGTTTTGTGATGTTGTCAGAAAATAACATTTAGACCAAAACTTCTCAGGCTTGATCTCCTTGCAGCTATTTATATTTACAGATTTCTGTTTGTTTGAAGGGGAAGGGAGAATTTGTAAGGACAGAAGGGTAAGAAGAAATAAAAGGAAAACAGTAGGTGGCAACAATAGGTTACTTTTATCCTTATGGTTAATATTCCAAGAGGTTTTAAGTCTAGATGATGTAGAATCCATTGCTGGTCACATTCTACCCTCATTGTTAATCCTACTGTGCTTCTTGGGACAGAATTCAGACTTCTCATTTCAAAACTGGAAAGTGACTTCTGTTGTTAATATGACATTCTGCTTTTACCTTGTTTTGGTGAGCAAACCCAAACCCTGGAAATCATCGTGCTCCTTTTCTGTACCTTCTCTGTCCTTTTTTCCTTTCTGCTTCTTCTAATTCCTTTTTTTCAGAATTTTTGAGTAGCTTAAACAGGCTTAGAGTTTGCTAAGTTGAACGGGCTAAATTAACCCTTCAAGAAGTGTTACATGTCAACTGAATGTTGCTCTAAACGTTTTGCCAAAATTCTCTGATTTTCTGGGGTTGCCGTAAAGTTGTTTTTTTTTTTTGGTGTTTGACCTCTTGAGAATATCTTGTTGGTATTTCTTGGTGCGCCTAACTCCGAGTACATGAACAATTGTGAGCCCTTCCAAAAGTCTCATCAAGGGAGTTTTTGGACCCTTACACAGCTACTGACAAGTTACACTTTTTACAAGTTAAAATGGTTAGTCAAACTACTTACCTGCCATGTTAGGATAATATTAATGGCTTCTAATTATACATTTGTGGTAATATCCACAATTTCTAAACATAACCACAGTGGCAATTCCTCCACACTTTGCATGAAGTCCGCTGATTCAGGGGATCCTGAAAAGCAATACATGTTACCAGGCATACTTTTCAACACAAGCAAGAGTAGTCTCTCTAATATGACAGCAACAGCAATAGGCAAAGGAAACTCAGCATCCTATTGACACAGGAAAGTTCATTGTTCATCCTCTATTAAGTGTTCAGTAGTTAATTTTTGGCTTGTTTGTATCATTGTGCCTTAAGTTAAGGCAACCAGCAGAGTTACTCTGTAAATAATCTTGTAAATAAAACTCTTTTTTTTTTATATTTATGTATTCATGTGGTGCAATTGTAAAATAAAGTGGTGAATGCACTGTGAACACACTCTGAGGGTTGACAATAAGGTTGTAGTGGGAAATTTAACTGAATTTCTTGACTTTTTTTTAAATAAAATATCAATTTATATTTAAATCTGTAGTTGTTTTCATTGACAAAGAAATTACTGAGGGAGAAAGTGCCTATTAGCACACAAAATAATACATATAGGTACTTAATTCTGAAAATATGTCTTTGATGGTTTTCATTGAAATTTCCACTTAGGGAGACTACTGATATTTTCAATCTGCTTTTTAAAAACTGAGTAAGTGTTTGTCAATTATACCACAAAACTTGAGGAATTTTCATGGTTCTCTAATTTAAGGCAAATTATATGTGTGCAAGAAGGTACAAAATTCAAAAATGCTGATATTTTTAAGCATAAGTGACATCTGCTAGGGGCTTCATTGTGATTTCGTTTAGCCTCTGGTAACTTACCCAAGTAAGCTATTTGGAAAAAGCAAGCTAATAGAAAGAGAGAGGTGGCACAATGAGGTGAACAAGCACTTTGAAAATCTTGTCATGTATTTTGCTCTCCCACTTGTCTTTTCTTCAGTGGAGAGAAAGGAAGAAGAGCAAAACCTTGCCTGCAAACTGGCACTCAGGTTTAACAGCTAAAATTGTATTTTTGGCAATAATTAATATTATAATGCAGGGTTAGTTTCAATGTACTTTCATTTATATATGAACTTAGCCTACACACTTTCTCCCCTATTACCTCTAATGATGTTTGCACAATGAAAAAATCCTCAAGTGGAAGTATAGATTTTTACAGGAAACATAATGGGAAAAAGGCATAACATTTTGAGAAATGAAGAATAACCAATCCCATAAGTTTATGAAGACCACAAAGAAACATGCTACTAAATGCCTAGGGCATAAGGATTAACACCAAGAAGTCTTTGCCAGCATCTTCAAAATTACTTTCTATCTATTACTTTCTTTTAATAACACCATGATTTTTACATGGAGGAAGAAAAACATAACTGACAAACAAATATAAACCACCCCAAAAAACCAACACCAAGTTAAATATGCATAAGAGCCATTTCAGTAAAAGCTGCATCACAGGAATGTGTGAACAGAAAAGAAAATCTTGAGGAAGACATTTAAGAGCCAAAAAACCCCAATTGTACTAAGCTAATTTTTGACAACTTAAAAGTGTAATGACTTGCTAGTTAGTAAAGCCAAAACCAGATGGATGAAGCTGTGACAAGTTAATGTCAGAGCCCTCACTTCATGGTATGGGCAAATAGCCACTAATAAAACCTGTCCATTACTCTTCCCTAGATCCATCCTTTCATGCCTTCCCTGTAAGGCACCATCAAAGACAAGGGATGGCTCTTGACACATATATGGAAAAATACATTCTTTTTAACAGTAGTTTGTCCACAAAAAAAGATGGGCTGCCTACTGGGCAAAGCAAACTACAATATGCTTTGTCTTTTTTTTTTAAATAAAAATATTTTACTATTAAGTGCTTAATATTTTGAAATATTAACTGCTTAATATTTCAAAATAGTAGCAAGTATCTTGTTGCACTTTATTGTGTGCCACAACTGATCTTGTATCTCAAAGTGATCATTTTGTATGGAAATTTTATAGAGGAAATAAAAGGGAGACGGGCTTTTACATCGGCTTGGGTTGTTTCCTTTATTTAAATATGTTTAGGTTTTTATTTAAGAGGTTCTCCTATACTTCTGAAATAGGACAGTCACAGTGCCAGGTGATACTGTGTAACTGATGACTGAAAAGACACCTTAAATAGTGCTAATAGAGAAAAGAATAATTCACAACACAAAATAACTAACCTTAAAAGACAATGAAGAAAAGGATGACTCGATAATGGGATAATGATAAATGCTGCATCAAATCTGTTAATTGAAGGTTTCCCTTGACCACTGAACAGCATTCCTGGGAAATATCTTCAGACATTTAGACTGCTAAAAGGAGAAAATGATCAAGAGGAAAGAAGATTGTAAAGGAATGAAAATCAGTAGACTTTACATAATAAAATATAATGGTAGTTCTCACAGCCTAGAATGGCAGGCTAATTTTGCAAATTAGACCAGTTAGTTAATTGTGCACTTCAATATGCCAAGCATCTTTGAATAATATTAAAAATGATCACAAGTTTGATAGGGAATAAAAAAATCATCTCAGAACTAGACTAGCTTAAAGACACACACATGTAAGAGAAAGATGAGAGAAGTCATCTATCAGACACAGACCTGTACTGTCTATATCACAAATTATTGTGGTTCAAATCTGACTGCAGGTTTAGAAACAAAAAATATTAATAAGTGCTTTTATATCACATGATAGAATCTGGCCTGTAAAACATGAAAAGCAGCAAACACAGTTATTACATTAAATAATGAAAAAATATCAATTTGGAAAAAAAATATATATAGGTATAGACACACATTTATACAACAAGTAGCATCCTGTACTGTAAAAATTAAACTGCATATATACATTTGCTTGGATTTGATTGGAGTTACTTGCAAATGTAGCCTTTACAACGAGATACAAATATGATTTTAAAGCATACTGCAAAATTTACTATCTTTGTTTAGGGACAAGTTGCCAGAGACAGAAAATATTTTATTTCTCACTGACTGGTATTTGGAAATGCTACCAAGAAAGATAATGATATATTTGGAAATGCTAAAAAGAAAGATAATGATATACTTAAAAGATGTTATTAAGGAATAACATATGCACCAAACCCAGAGATTTTAAGCATTTTCTAAGTTTCTTACATTTAAACAACCCTGGCATCTGCTCATTACTACAGAAGAATGAAAGGCTGCTTTTCTGCACTGCCCTATAGTACACACAAAACTGTATTTCAGAACAAAGAATGGAGGAGAGCACATTGCTGAAAAAAAACCAGTGTTTTGAGAAATGATGTGGCTGTGACCGCTTGGGAACCTTCAAGATGGATAAACTAATCAGATCCAGATACAGCAAAATCAAAAAGGATTCCTAATGAATGCTGAAAACCTGCTTAGAATTAACCAGGCAGGAAAATAACCACTCTGTAAGTTAAAGGCTCTATATGGCTGTCCATGTATGGCAGAAGACACGCAAAAGCTGAAAATTAGCAAACTGCTCTAAAAGAACCAATTTGCAATTTCAGAACACCAGAAGGTGGTTTCAGTGAAAGAATAATACTGAAAGAAGGAGCTTATCAACATGAATTCAAACAGCTTTTGGAAATCTTTTTCACAAGGTATAACTGAGGCCAAGAGCTTAAAAGGATTAAGAATATTAATGCAAATGCATAGAGATAATGAAGGAATGCAGAATTACAATAGCAATTTATTTCATAGGTGTTTATTTCATGCAAGGAATTTTTCATCTTCTAAAACTACAATAGTATAATTTCTGCATGTATTGGAAAACCAACTTTCTTCCTTTCCTGTGGTGAAGCAATGCTAAATGAACACACACACAAAAAAAAAAAAATTACTGGCAGTGTGCTTTGCAATAAGAGGAACAAGACATGAACTGAACATGAAATAACAGAAATATGTCACATGCGTGAGATCATATTAAATTACCCAGGAGGTCCCTCTCTGTCTTTAAAACCTATCAATATAATTAATTCTAGGGCTTCATAGATGCATATTGGAGGAAGACATCAAGGATTTTGCACTCCCTAGTCCAGCAGCATATGGCATACATGTGACAGGGAGCTAACCACCAATTTTCTCCCAAAAACCCATAAGCATGAGGAATTTACAGTAGGACTAAGTGTTGGATATGATCCTGTCCTGGTCTAGCCAAGAGATTTTTCAGGATAGGCATGATAAAATGATCAGTATTACAATCATCCCAGGACTCCAAACTATGACTGAAATGCCAGCTCATATCCACTCAAGAACTGCTGAGCTTTTTCCCCTCATTCTGCAGACTTCTAACAGTTGCAGCCAGGAGTATGGTTTGGACTTGGATAGAACTGACAGAAAGATCTTGGTATCAGTTGACAATCTGCTCTTAAAACTCATTATATTTTATGCTGATTATTATAGAGCCATTTCCAAACTGGATATCTATACCAGCCTCTGAAGGTAAGTTTTCCAAAGGTCGGGATTTTCAAAAGCACCTGAGTGGTTTCAAAACACGTACATTTTTTAGGCACCTAAAAAAAATAATTTAGTTTTTATATCAAAAATTTAAAAGTAGATAATTACTCTCCAGAAAACACAGGCTTGTGCACAGGAAAACCAGGACAATTATCACAAAGCACAAGATTGTGAGGTTTATGTATTTTATTCAAGCTAATTACTCATGAAATCAAAAGCTATTTGAAACCTACTATAGGTTAAGGCTTGGAGTATGCTGAAGCTAGTGGGGGGCATGGAAAAGAGTACGTTTTAGAACATTTCTTTTTTAGTCTGAAGCTTAATTTTGGTTTAAGGTAACCTGTGGAGAACACAGTTTAAGATATCTGAGATTAGTGAGATATTATATAGTACCTTAATTTAGTTTTAAGTGTATACAGTTCTTGCAGTCCCTAGTGAAAACAGTTCAACAGCAAACTAGAATAACAATGATTACTCTTTGTGTAACTCTCCGCATTCAGAATGGAAATACTTTTGGGAAGAAAAAGACTTACATAAAGTACTTATATAATTAATCCAGCATCCATTAAAGACAAGTTCCCCACAGTGTATTATTCATTAGCACGGTGTCTAGCCTTGATCCTACATATATCAACCATTCAGTTCCAAGGAATTTACCCTATAGGGATCTTTCAGAATAACTATGAAACCATTACAAAGGCTTTTTCTTCATCACATTATAAGGAAGTTTCAAGTAATTATAGTATACATTCTGATATATATTCTGATTCTATTCTTTCAGTTTCATGACTCTCCTTACCCCCTGTGATTATTATGCATCAGAAATCACTTTAAAAATCTATGGGTGAGGGCAGGGGGAAGAAATTCTGTGAATTGCTCACATTCTTAAATCTAAATTTAAACTTACATTTAGAGGGGTGAAAATTCAGATAAATTAGCCTAGAAGGCCATCTATTGTGTTTCTTGGATATGACTGTGACTCTTCAGGGACTTCCAGATCCGAAAAAATATAATCTTAACTGGATGGGTGGGATAATCTTAACTGGATGGGTGGGATGAGTACAGAGACACTTGGAATTCCTGTCATAAACTTAGTTTAAACTGGTAACTCACACAAGAGCTTTCCTTGGAATTTTTTTCTTGTTTGTTTGTAACCATAGCAATTACTAGTGCTTTTGTGAAGATACTTATTGAATGCAAAATACTAAAAAAATACTCACTCTAAAAAATAGATCTTAGTACAAAGGGTAGGGCTATATTCTAAAATAGACATTTCCCAGGATGTAAGGTCACATGAAACAACCCTTTGTCCATCTCCACCCACACAACACTGCTATCTACTATTAAAAGCTTAAATCAATTCAACCCACAAATACAGAATAGAGGTCTCAGCCAAAGGAAAGCTTCAGAAAATGTCAGAAGGCAGCATGAACTGCAATCAGTGCTGATCAGTTAACAATGTGCAGGCTCCTTAGCAATGCACCATGTACAAATCTTCCTTGGCTTGCTGTGGAGAATCGTAAGGAACTGGCACGAACTCTTGACCTAACATCAGCTAATACTGAGTGAACCCATTCCCATCCTTTAACACCTGCTGATAAAATCTGATACTACCATTTACAAGGCAGAAGAAGTGTCTTATCTGAGAGGTGATGAGAGCTGAGGTATTCATCAGAAAAACTGAGCTCTTGGTCAGACCTCCAACAAGCAAATATTGATGGGAAAATGTGTGTTCATTACTGGCTCACTCATTTCTGAAGGACTGAAAGGAACCGTACTCACTGGTAATTTTTAACAGTCTCAGGCAGTCACCAAGTGGACTGATCAAAAATATTTTAAGTACCACAAATCCCTGCTCCAAAAACAGCACATCTCACCGATGTTGCCCTCTTTAGCACATACTACTGACCTAAAACCACCATGCAACCAAAAACTACTCAATAAAATGATGCATACACTTGCTCTTTTGGTGCAGAAAAAAAGAAATAATAGATGATCATATACAGTGATGAAGAAACAAAAGCCACCTGGATAATATAGTGATAAACGATTTACAAAATTTAATCTTCGTACTGTTTTAATACTCCTCCAGTATCTCTCAAAACTACCAATCTTCCCCTCAGAAACCATCTTTTATGAGACTGCTATAGTAAAAGTACAGAGCATGGCACAGGCACTGGATCTGGAGCTTCCCACAGCTACTGCAAAGCAAATTTTAATATTTAAAAGTTAATCTTTTCAATAAATACATTTTTAAATAGGAAAAAATCATTTAATCTGATAAAGTACAAGAAAGAAAAAAGGATAATCTACATCTTCCTTTTAAAAATTAAGTGAGTCTATTTTCTACTGTAAGAAAAAAATCCCACTTGAAAAACATTGGTCGGTCAAGGGAAGCCTCTTAAGGACACACTGATTTCAATAAAATTTTCCCCAAAAATATTTACTTTGACTTATGGCTCAAAAGCAACTGGAGAGGGGCAAAGAATGGGTGTTTCCTCTTTGAATAGAAAGACTGGCAAATCCACTTGCTGAAAGTTTTAGAGGGAAGATTTTCTGTCCAATTTACAAGTCTGCATATTGGCCATTGAGGTTTTACAGCTAGGCAATATTTTTTTCACTTTAAATGGCCAGTCATGCCATAATATTTAAGTATTTCAATTAAGAGTAATAAAGAAAATGCACTGGTGTTGCAGAGTAAACAAATTCCTTGCATGGCAAATAAAAAAGAAGGGCAGAGGAGTCACAAGATCTGGAGTAGAGAGATTTGCTCTACTTACCTTATCAAAACAATTCAAGTAAGAGGAGTTGGACAACTTGCCTGTCCTCCAACTAAAAATATAAATAATAATATTAATTATATCAGTAAAAAAAAAAAGCCAGACTTATAAAGTGAGGATGGTATGTATGGCAGAAATCAGTGTGCATCACGAACCTAGACAGAAGGTAGAACAGCTGATCTTATTTTCCAGCTAAGAATATGCTACTCTGTGCCAGGAAGCACTGAAAATCAAGACTGGAAGAACTCATTCTCCCTGATCTGATTGCCTTCTTGTCTAACACAGCAGAGAGCCTCCAGCTACTGCCAGCCTTAAGTGCCATTCATGAGCCCTTCTTCCCTTTCCCTCCAAGACTTTTCTCTCACACATGCTTCCTCACTGTGAGAAGTGGCTCTGACAAGCCAAAGACCAGAAATGGCACCATAAAAAAGTTTTTGAGTTTTTTTCCTGTCTCCCATCACCCCACACCTCCCCAACACGTTTGCCAAAGTTGATCACAGGGTTGAGCTAGCTAAAGTAATTTATTCTTCAACAAGACCACATAGGATCTATGCAATCATATCCTCACTTCTCAGACTAAAATTAAGATGCAAACAGTACAGTAAGGATGCACTTCTCAAGAGCAGGTTAAAGAAAAATCCGCCCATCTAAATATTTTGGGAAGGTACCATTCCCACAATAACCTTTAGGTTTACAATACTGAATAATTATTCAGCTTTATTTTCAGATTTACTTGACCCAGGTTCTGTTACTCTCCCAATCAAAGTGCTAGACTTTCTTCATGTTCTTGATTCTCTAAAAACAGAAAGTAAGTTCTGACAAAAAAAAAATTACCTATTTAAGATTTTTACCTAAAATTCTATATTGGGATTAAGAAATATGTCTGTGTACACATTTTTTCTTTTAATTTTTTTTCTTGTATATATTTAGTAATAAAATACAGCCTTAACCTCAGTCCCCTCCATGGCTTCCCCCTCGCTAGTTTAAAGCAGAAATAGGTAGTGAACTTGAAAAACCGCAGCAGAACAACATTTACCCGGATAATAATTTTCTGCTAAGGTAATTTACATTAACCCTAAACGGCTAAGTATCTTACATCACACTCCTGAAGAGCTATGCTGCCATCTTTTGGTGTTGAAAACACACTTCAGCAGTTCAAGAGCAGAAAGCTAATGTTCTACTTAAAACCGACTTTCCTGGGTTTATCTATCATTCAAGACAATAACTTTCCACCCCTTTCTCTTTGTGGCTAAGTACACAAGTAATTTGGATAGAATCATTTGTGCAATATATCAACAATGAAAGTGTCACCACATTCAACACTTGCATGAAGATTGCCTCACTCAGCTTGTCTAGATTTACATGCATACAGTCAAGGCATTTTATTTTTCTTAGAGACGTGACCATGTCCAGATACATTCAGCACCAAGGTGTAATGAAAAGGTCATTGTGAAACAGGTGAATAATCACAGCAATCAGTCAAACAAACACATGCACACAAGAATAAGTGCTTAATAAAAATGAGACATCAACATCAGTTATTTCAGCAGTTGTTAACTTCTCACCAGGAAAATTATGTAGCCAGGGAACTCCTATCTAATTCACCCTTCCATGATAACCCCTTGGTGCCTGCACGTCCATCAACACTTACAAATTCTGTGAATTTCAGGAAATTAGATACTGGCTGCCATATCCTTCGTGTTAACAACTATCTGAGGGATAAAGACTTAGTGAGCTATTTGAAATTAGTAACTGCTTAAAAAAAAAACCAAAAAAAAACCAGAAATTAGGTTGCTATTTCTTTTATTTGTACAGCAACTTATTTACAATGTGCCCTGCCTTGGTCTGTTACAGGTTTGGCTTTTTATAATCAGACCAGATGCACTAAGAGGGAGCAAGACCAGCAGCTGGCAGCAGGGATCCCAGAATCCTTGGGAAGCATGGAAGCTGCAAGATCAATTATTTTCATTCCTAGAACCAATATGTTCTTAAAATCTCATTTTATGACACAAAATAAACATTATGCATTATTCATGAGCAGCTAAGATGCCTGATTATTTGCAGTCACATTTGCTAAAGAAAACATTGGCAAATATTTCCAACTTAAAAGATTTTTGGTTTGGTTTTAGCAATGTCATTTGCTGGGACCCAAACCACTATGCATCATTCAGGATAATTAGACTTTGAATTGAAAACTTGACTTTACAAGATTGTGTCATTCTATTTTAGTTACACTTGTAATAGGAGCAAAATTTTTTGTCTGTATTTTCTTTTCTTACTTTTGACATGCACTGCAAGAACATAATGCTGGAAACACTGGAGACTCCAGTGCTTTGTAGTTAGTGGCAATCATCCTCTACTAGCTCACCACTGTCTAAACACACTGTTCTCCAAACTGTAGAATGCTCTAGTCGTACTCTGCCATGATCAGCCTAAAAAGATGATTTTTTGGGGATGAAATTCTGGTGGGGATGAACTCCACTACCACCCACCCCAACGGTGCATCTGCTCTTCTCCTTTTAGCTCTGACCAGTATCTACTCTCCCCCTATACAAAGACTCTAAAGGGAGTAGGGAAAGTTTGAAAACAAAACCCATCACCCAAGTGTTGATTGGTACCTGTGTGCATAAAAAAGAAATCCCAGAATGGAAGGTTCAGCTTTGAAAGACTGAGCCATCGGCACACCTCAACAAGGGATGGAGGGGAAGCCTGGAAAGAAAGAAGGTGGTGAATCCCACATCAAAACAAGAAAGATGCTATAAAATGCATTCCAGGATTCCCACATTAGAAGATAAATATTTATTTGTTTCTGGTCTCCTTACAGCTGACAACCAATGTCGTACACAAGATGTACACATTATTTCACTGATGCAGACCTGCTCCTCTACTGTGTGGCCCACCTGGTTTTAATAAGATCATGCAAGTCTGGATATAATCACTTGAAGAAAGAGGAACATGCAGTCAGACACACAAAATGTAAGGGTGTTCAGTGAAATTTTGGTAGCATATTTTCTCAGCCTTGGGAGGCAAAGGTTCTTTAAAGCCATTTTTCACCCTTTGAATGTACACACTGCAAGTTATTATTACAAAGCAAGACGGGAATCTTATTTGATACACTTCATTGTGCTTTATATTAAAATTCAGGAATTCTAAGCCTTCTTAATGCATAGAAATGTGAAAGAATTTACATCTTCTACTTAGTAATCAGCCATGTTATTGTCTGTTACCCTTAGCTGAATCTGATGTCAGAAGCAATACCCTTATCAATGAATCACTGGGGATGAAAACAGCAGTTTTTACTCATGCAAAACTACCACTGACTCCAATGTCTCGAAATTGCTGCACAAGAAATATGCAAAGCTACACAATTATCTAAGACCTTTGCCAAAATTATGCCCAAGAAGCATACTTACTTCTTTTTTAATATACATGATAACAATCTCACTATTTTTAAACACATTTAAGATAGTAAATCCTTTTTTATCAACATTAAAAGGATCTTTGCTTAAATAAAATTGATCTCTTCATACTTAGTTTCTAATCCCATTTAAGTACTTTCTTCAATGAGCTTTCTATTCTTAGACTTTATGAGATAATAATTGATAGCACCAAGGCATTTGGCATAGTATAGCATTGTTTCCTCAAAAATCCTCATCTTGAAAGAAAGAAAGGACTGGCTTAATTTACAGCAGATTGGAACTGAAAAATATAGGTGTAGCAGCACCTGAGAAATATAAATACTTACTTTTATTTTTGTCTCATTCTAGAAAACACTTTTAGTCCTCCCTCATTTATACTGTTTAGGGGTTGTTTTTAGACAAATATTTGCCTGCAGCTAAAAACTTGGCAAATCCTGACCACAGAAACAGGAAAGAGGCATGCAACACACAGAAATCACCAAAATAAGAAGAGTTTAGAAGGCCAAGACACATGTTCCAACCCATGGAAGAAGAAAGGATGGTCACTGTTACTGATATAGGTGTGCTTCTTTTTTAGGCAGGTCAAGGGATGTATTATTTTCAAAAAAGCTTTTAAAAGAACAGATCAAATGGACATATTTTCAAAGCAAGGTATGTGGAGGATTAAGGGAGACCATGGAGCTTTGAAAATGTTCCTAACTCACAGATTCTATTTCTGATACAATGATTTTATTTTCTTCTTTTTCATGTCTGAGCCTTGCTTCTCCCTGTTGTTCCAACCCCATCTTTATCTGGATTCTCCTGCTGCACATTTTTCTCCCCTACACCAGTTTGGAGTTACTCATGTCTCTGTTGCCTCTTTTCTCTCTGTTTAATCTACACACTGGCAGCCATGCTCTACTTCTTAAATTGTCAGTGTTGTTCAGCATTTGAAAGCACTTCCAGATTCATATTTCATACGGGGGGGGGGTCCAGTAGCTGGAGCAAAAATTAAAACCCCCTGAAAAGGTCAGATATTTCAAAACTAGCTTCTCTCTAGTGACTTCCACATACTCTGCATGGCGGCTTCATCTGACTGTCACAGTGCAAGTTGTTAGCACTGAACACCATTACAACAAAGGAATACAACTGAGATTTTTTTTTTCCCCTACTGTGCTAAAAAGAATACATCTCAATAGTATTTTGGAAACTTCATAAAGCAAGTAGCAAAATTCCCACTACTCGTAATCTTTTGGGTTAGATGGCTGCCTCACGAGGACCAGGCTTTCAGTTTCAGTTGCTATCTATACATCCTACATGGAATGTTGGTTCAAGACATTTTCTTAAACTTAATAAACAAAAAGTTATTTCTAGAGTTAATTGTCACGCTCAGGTGGCCAAACACAAAAGCATCAGGATTAGAATCTCAGTAAATCTTTGTATGTATAGATGTGCTAGGCTTAAAGGCTGCTTCAAAGCTACATGACAGAATGGCAAGGCATCCAGCATCCTAGACTGTGATCTCTCAGTTCAGAAAGTTGCTTCTCTTCCTGCACATTTTGGGAGAGACGATGACTCCCTCTGCACTTCAAAAACTTACATTTCCTCACAGCAGAAACCAAGGTGAAAGGATGAACGAGCTGGAGCAGGGAGAATTTAAATCAAGCACCAACCTCTATTTCAAAAGGCTTTTAAACCAAAATAGTTTCAGTGCAAAATGGGTCTTTGCATAAATCTTTGGTGAACATCCAATCTGAATATTTCAGTCTGCTGCCTACCCATAAAGAAATGGGTAAACTGAATCTTTCACGGGAGTTTTAATTCAAATGCTTCATGCCACATTTTCTCTAGGCTAGACTGCACAGCAAGGTTACTCAGTGCATTTTTTTCCCTCTTCCTGAAACAAAGTATATTACGGTTGCCCTATGCAATTAATGCTTTATTGTAATCACAATTTTGTTTCCTCAAAAGCAGGGGTTCTTAAAGTGCTTCAATTTATTTGGCACTCAAAAGAGTGGCTGAACAGAGTGACTGCTTTTCTTCACTGAAGCCAAACGGAGCTGACAGTTGTCACTGGGGGCTTTCTCAAAGGCTGGTGGGTGGAGAGAGGAGGATTGCCTACTGTGATCTATCATGCTGTAATTAAGCACTCATGCTCATCCACAGGGGTTTGAACTTACCATACCAATGCTTTCTGTTTTAAAACTCTGGACGACGTGTCACAGCACTGCTTTGTCAGCGTCTCAGGTGACAGGACCATATTTTAATTGGCATGAGCAATCTCTGGGCTGCTCAGTCCTTTACCTTTCTTCTAAAAGGCTATGACTAAATGAAAGTATCATTCTTATTCTATGCCTGAGCATGTCCACTGACAGTTTCAGATTCTTCCACCTTCTCCATTAAGATCTGCTGTTCTCTTTACAGAAAAGATGGAACCTGCACCAAATCTACACCATTTCCTTTCCACTGTTCCTCTCAATGCACTAGGAATAAACTAGTTTTATACAGTATTTTGATACAGAAACACTTTTGAAGAGGCCTACCATTGGAGAGGCCCCAGACTGAGAACATGGAACAGTATCTGAGGAAACCACTGACCTCTTCCAATTAACATGCAGCAACAATTCTTTTTTGGAACAATGCCAAAGACCCAAACTGATGGGTTTTATCCATCTGTAGATAGCATGAACACAACAGGAATTCTGTTTGTCTGACTCTAGACCTTCTCTCCTTTTTAGAACAAATGATTTTTTTTTCACTTAGTCCTTCCTTTCTACCCCTCCTTTTCTTTGAAATGGTGCCATGTTGTATCATCAGACTGATGGCATGTAAGAACACTCACTGTAGCTGAGAACTTCCAGAAATTTAAGTTTTTTTAAAAGAAGCAAGGAATCAGTTTTCATAAAATAAAAACTTCAAGTCCTATTAGAGGTCTAATTTGATCTGCAAATCACATTTTAATTTCTACGTATTTAAAATTTTTTACATATTTAGACCATGTTTATTTTCCCAATTATCATGCATCAGTCAGATACAGAGAAACAAGAAAAAATGTTAAGTGACATCTAGATTAAAGTTGTGTAAATAATTCATTCTTAAAATTGGAGTTTGATCAACTCAAAAGCATCATTTGATCTTCTCAGGGAACTGAACAACAGAAAAGTAATTTCAACATTAAGTTAGTTTAAATATTTTTGAAGTTCTAGTCTTTTCAAAGAAAACTTCACAAGAAAAATAATGTCATGTATCATCACAAATACCTCAGAATATTTAAACTTTCAGGAGAGAGGAACAAAGAATTATTTTGCATACGAACCTGAACAGGAAATGCTTGTTTAACTCAAAAGCTTTTTTTTTTTTTTCCACAGTATTATTCACTAAAATAAACATTACTTGGTTCCAGTAGGAAAAGTTCACAAATCAGGATCAGTTCACAAATACACAGACAAAAATTTTAAAATTGAAAAGCCAAGGGATATGGAGAATTAAAATTAAAAAAAAAAAAGCTACTGCATGAGAGCAGGATTATTCCTACACCATCAATTATGTTTTTGAGGCATTTCTTTTTAAATTTAAATCATAATAATAATTGAGGGAAATTATAAACAAATACTTAACTGCAGATCAAATATAAAGAGTCCATTCAATATATCTCCATAAATAACAAACAATATTTGTCTGACTTCCAGACAACAATTACGTATTCCTATAGCCACATCCAAAATTTATTAACTACGATAGAAACACTTACAAATAAGTTCTGAAGCTCATTTCATTCACAGGAATGTTTTCCAAAATACATTTTCAGAATCCTGTCAACATGAAGATATAAAATAATAAACTGTAAGTAATTTTTAGCTTTTAATATTGTATTATATAGTACATCAGGTATGCAGTAAAGCAGGTCCCCTAAAATGAACATTTTTTAATACAAAGTTACACAACTAAGTTAAAAAAATGCAGACTGTTCTGTAGCAAAAAGGATCATGTACAGCTAAGGAGTGGAAAGGTCATTTTATCTCTCAGTACAGTATCACTTGGGCCAATGTTGGAATACAACTTCTGCTACTTTCAAAAGGGTAATAAAAAATTGAAGGGGGTGCTAGAAAGAAGAAGGAGCATCAAAAAATATTCAAGGATTTAACAAAACATCTTAAAGTCACGAGAGTGAAATAGCTCAACCTGTTTGGCTTATCAAAAAATAGCCTGCACAGTAACTTGATTAGAGTGTGTAAGAACATTCATAAGTAAAAAGCATTGGATACTGAAGCGCACTTCAGATGTAGCAAAGGCCCAGCATAAAAAAAAAAAAAGAGTCTTGACATTAAATCCAGACAAATTCAAATGAAGAATAAGTCATAAATATTTAACAGTGATGGTGATTAGCCACTGGTACTACTGAAGCCATTGCCCTTTTCTCAGTAGTTCAAAAAGTTTAAACCTGGGGTTAAACCTGGTGCCATTTAGAAAATATGCTTCCATCAGACAATTCACTGGTCTCCAAGTGAAGATATCTGGGGGAAATCTATGAAATAAGAGGGAACAAACTGAACTTGTTTTATGATTGGCAAAACAAACTGGTGTTCCTCCTAAGAGCTCCATACAGCCTCTAATGGAACAGGTTCATTTTGAACATTGCATTTCATTGTCAAAAAAAAGTTCCAGTTTCTTATCCTGCTGGAGGACTCTGTGAACCCCTCTGTGCACACGCCAGATCAATGTACATGGGCAGCTGTACCTGAAACCTAACCCCATTCATTCAAACAAAATATTAAATAGACATTATATTACACAAGCCAACTGAGGAGTTCATGCCAGCACAAGGGTTGACTCACCTTTATAAAACTCACTTGAAATGACACGGGGTTAGGCAACAAAGCAGAGTGGGGGAAATGAAAAGAGAAAATCACAGCAGCTGCCCCCTCAGCATTTCCACATTTTGCAATTAACAACGTTTGAAAGCATGTCCTCAGAATAGATGTCAATGAGATCAAGAACCAGAATATAAACCACAAGAGATACTTTAACTGGACTATAAGTCCTTTTATACCATTAAACTGATGTGATCAGAGCAAATTAACACATCACTTTCCCTCTTTGCATTCCACATGGTCTGTCAAAGCACCACAGTGGCAGGCAAGAGAGTCCTGTGGGTGTGTACATGTCTTCATGGTCACACCCAAAAACTCCCCTTCAATTTTATTGCTGAGCATGGCAGCATATGGCATGAAATACTCCACTGGTCAATCTAGGTCAGCTGCCCAAATTATGCTTTGTCCAACTTTTTTTTGCCCAGCCCAGTGTGCTCACTGAAAGGGGGTGGAAGAGCAAGAGAAAGAGAAAACCTTGCTGCTCTGCAATTACTGATCAGCAACAGCCAGAACACTGGTTTATGCACAAATCTCAAACATTTTCTTCATACCAGTCCCATATGGGACTGGTAGGAAGAAAATTAACTCCACCTCTGACAGGTGCATTTAGTCTTCAGCAGGTAAGAGCTGGAAATCACCACTCCTGCTCTTAAGAACTCACCAAGAGACACAGCCTAACTCAACTGAAAACAAGAAATAGCCCAGAACAGAAATAAAAGTTATAAAATAAAATAATAACAGGAATTTGTTGTGTATTCCGAAGAAAATCTTTTTCTTGACCTTCCCAATAACAAATCAGTCACTCTTGTTCTGCAATAGCTTTGATTTTAAAAAAGGTGCAGAAGATGAAAGTAACTGAAATTCCATACATTTTTCATCTCTGTCATATCTACACACAGCCACTCTATCAGCAACTCTTGATTTTCTCCCACATGAAACAGACCATGAAATTTTACTTTCCGTCAAACTCCTGCAACCACATATGGCAGGTTTTTAAGATAAATCCATGTGGCCAAAATATGTTACCGCTATCTGCGACCATTAAAATTATTCTCCCATAAATAAGAATAAAGACTCCCTCGACAAGACAGGAACATCCTTCTTGCCTCTGCTATGTCTCTTTTGCAGACTGAGAAAGGACTTCAATTCCCCTCTAGCTGTCAATCTGGTTCCTTTCACAAGCATTAAAATTCACTTTAAAGACTGAATAATAAGGATTGCTGACCCTTCCAAACTGATAAAAATAAATAAATGTCAGTCAGACACCAGTGTAGTCACGCAGGTACAGTAAACTTTTCTCTAACCACACAGCACAGATTTATTCCTTAAGCTAATCAGAATTCAAACAGAACAGAAATCAAATGTCACCCTGCCACACTAACATCCATCAACCACAATGATTACATCTACATCAATCATTTGATATAATAGGAGTAAAGTCATTATAACAGAACATTGTCAGAAGATCTGGAATTGGCCTTCTATTTAGTATTCCGTCATTTAACAGCTACAAGATTATTTCAAAGGCAGCAGTGTCTGCTTTGAAAATATGAGACAGTTTGCTTCAGCGTTCTCCTGGCAGCAGACTGTTACTCAATGACAACGTTCTCTATGAAGAAGTAAACATTACTGATTTGAGCTTTATAAAAATGGGAGAACATTGGATTTTCTGTTCTGACAGTTTTTAAGGTAGAACCGAAAATTCAACAATTGCATTACTTTTACGTACGGAACTTGCAACTTATCTGAAAGCACCCCCATCATTCTGCAGAAGGGTTGGTTTTATCAGATAGCTCAGTAATTTCATTCCTTTGCTTTGAAGTCCCATTGGCTTTCTCTCCTCCTGTGTCTAATTCTGCCTGAAACACCTCACTACTCCATTCCCAAGTGTCCTGAAAAGCACAGTCCCACCTGAAGGTTACATATATAAAAATAACACGCTCAGGTAATTCAAAATATGGAGTTCACCTCCTGCATGGGACCGTGCCTTTTCATTTCCAGACTGGACCAGTGTCTGATGTACGGTTCTGCTTTGCAGTGCTGAAAGACAGTCAAAAATTCTACGTACAGACTACATCTGCCACACTCTATGCTGCAGACAGCCTCTGAAAAGCAAAGACCATACCAGAGGAAGAGCACAAACACAGAAAAGTGCTCCCTTTCTGGACATCATGTATAATGTCACAGAGAGATTACGCCACTGCTGCTTCAATCAAAGTAAGATCTTACTCAGAGTGACCCTTCTGTGCATTGATCACTGCAGTGAACGTGAAATCCCTTAAGCATGGCTAAAATTATGCTTCCTTTACGTGAGAGGTACTGCATGGAAAACCGTAATGGACTGAAAAACAGTCCTTTAGATCCACCACCGCGAGGAATGGAAGACAACGGAGACTTTCTGTTTTGTACAGCAGAAATATAAAGAAAATATAAAGAAAAACATTTAAGGTTAAGACAAAACTAACAGTGCAGAGCAGATGTGCAGAATGCGACTTTATCAGTCTAATGAATTTTTTACAAATAGTACTGGAAAGCGCTAATAGTTCTAGTCAGATGCAGTAATTCATAAAATCAATTAATGCAAGAGATTTTGAAGGAACTTATCACCTGCCTTCCTCACAGGCCATTTTTGCCTTGACCTTCACTGGTCATTGCTCACTCATTGATGACAAGAGTCATTCATGACTGGATCATTCAAAGAAAACAGGATCCTATATCAACATGTAAACTTCGAGGAGGTTGAGAACAGCCTTCACTATTAAGTCAGATTTGTTGTCTTCAAAAGCTGTACCTCCAGTTACATCTCCTGCTGCTTTTACTTCTAGGCACATACCAGTCAAGAACTTCATCTGGGTGCCAGTTCATCCTCAGCACCACTTTTTGAGTAACTGCAATACAGCAACAAACTTGTCTGCAACATTTATTCTAATAAATAATTACTTAGACCATGCTTACAGATCATAATTTTGTAAATACATGAAAAATGCATAAATACATTCTTTCAGACAAGATCCTTTAAAAGGATACTATTCACATTTACTATGTACATGGTTTAGCTGGCATATAAATAAATGACAATTCTTTAGTGTAAGTTCATATTTGCAGTAAGTATGCTGCATTACTCTCTTGGGAATAATAATAATTAAAAAAAAATCCATTACACAAAAAACCCTACTAATTTAAAATGCAAATTAAACATTTTTTTGCTACAGGCTACAATACTACTAAATAATTGATCATAATTTTCAAAACTATCAAATCACATTTTAATAGCTGCACTTCCATTATTGAACAAAGTAAATCTTTGCAAATTCTTTTAACGTATTTATTCTGACAGTCATATTTTACATGTAAACAGTATTCTTATACATAATTCCAGAGAATTACCAAGATTTAAATGGCAACCACTGTATATTTGCTTGGCATTTCAGTGAACATTAAGGTTTATAGTTCTGAGGAAAAAATTGACTTTGGCTTTACTTCAGTCAATATTTATTTCTCTGTTCGATAAACATTGATGTTTGCCTCAAGAGAAGTCAATATCCTGTTAATGTACATTACTTGAATAACATTTGGGAATTACTAAACAAATGACTCAAATTCAGAGGATCAGAATAGTGGGACCAAGGAAGACTTAGAGAGTGTTTGTTTAAACCTGCAGTCTTAGCAGAACTACCAGTACATGACGCCCTATGAACAATCTCTCCTTTAATCTTCAGCATGCTGGTATTACAGTCAAATCCATCTTTGGCACAGTCTGCTTCAGAAATGTTTGTGTGCAAGTACTTTTTCCCCTTTATGCCCCTCTTCAATGCTTCCTGAACCAGCTTGTCCTTAAAATGTGTTTTGCTTGTAAGATCATGCAGATTGCAGATGCATTTTCTTATGCTTTCCTCATTTAAGCTGGTTTTCCCAGTTTGTCATCCATGTTTTATAGTGGAATCTTCAAAAGTTCTAGAAGGAACACTGTGTACAATACTTAGAATTTTTACTGGAAGTTCACGCTACCAGACTTTCTACACAGGGCTACTTTCCCACATGGCTACAATATTTTATTCCTACTAAGTTTTACCACACTCTGCTACTCACATGAGGTAACGAAGCCAAGAGAATCATCAAATTTTAGGTGGAAGAGGGCGAAAATATTCACAGCTTGTCTCAGATCTTAGCAAAAACTGTCCTTTAATGGACAAAACAATATGAATATTTTGAATGCATGAATTTTTGTTATTATATTTAATAGTAAAAGGTCCACTGTAAGATAAACCTAACAACATGATGTAAAGGAAGTGATGCAAGCTAGCCTATGTAACAAGTTGTGATCAAACTTGAGAGACTGAACTTTCCATTATCTACAGATCTTTCTTCCTGCTTGAGGACACCAGCCACAGCTGCATGGTAGATGACTAAATCAGCAGAGAGAAAAACCTACCATTACCATATTTCATCAAGTTAGTAATGAAAATCCATTTGTAATGGAAGGCTCTGAACAGCTCCAAAAAATCTTACAAAGCTCAGGCTATTGCTTTTTGTGAGTGTACTCACAACTTTATATGCAACATGACCATCTGCTGGTGAAAAAGTGGGACCTTAAAATGAAGAGTGAAAAAAAAAATATTTTAAAATGACATGTTCCATAAATTTTATCCTTTTGGAGTATTTCAATCCAAAGGGGGTGGGGGACTTAAATGAAAAAAAAAAAAAAAAAAATTAAGTCCACAAAGAAACATCTTATTTCTGGAGATCTAGACCTTATGAGAAATAAATACCAGAGACTTTAGCTACTGCACTATACTTGCACATACCATGAATATCGGCTGCAGGAAATACTGTTTAAAGGTCAAGTTATTAAGAGCAAAATTATCATAAATAGGATCAAAGATTTTAATTTCTTTCTGAAAATGAAACATACATATGAGTAAGAGGTACAGCCTTGAATAATTAGCTGCCAACTCATGTTTCTTAGTTTCCTTGGATGTTTTCAAGCAAGCCATGTTTAACAGACAGAGAGATGTGGAAATATATCACCATCTCAGGTATCAGAAGAGTCCAAGGGCAGCCTCACCACTTTTGAAGAAAGAATTCTGCTGCAGTCTGAATCAGAATATTCACCTTGATATCTGTTACAAGTTTTTACCACTTCAGAGAAAAAAAATAATTTTGATGAAAGTTTAATGCTTATGGCCTTCTCACAGAAAAAGTAAGGATCAGGTGGCTGCAAGACCATGGTCTATACAACTCATGAGCCAATTTCAGTAGGTTTGGATCTTGAAGAGAGACTCAGCTGTCATTGTACCTTTGTGTTTAGTCCTCTTGCAAGTAAATTTAGCAGAAATGACAGGATTTGAAGGAATATGTATCTCAGAGAAACAGGTGAACATGGATAAAACCAGGTGCACCACTGGTAAGGGATGGAGCAGTGAGACAAAGATGGCAGCAGCACTGTCTGTGCTGCTTTGGTTCTTTGTACAGCTACACTCAGATTCTCAGAGCTGTCAATCCAGAAGTACTAAACCTTTCACAAGTCAACCCTTAACCTAATCTTTCACCTATCAACCTTTCTCAAATACTAGATTCACATTAAGTACATTAGGAATGACAATAACCCTCTATTCTAATAACAAGAAACTGCCAATTAAGTCCATAATGTATGGACATCTTCCCCTTACTTGCCCTTTTTATGCAAAATAACAATGTAGGAGGCTGCATGCAATACCAACATGTCCATCATTTTAATTATTTCTGGATATTTGTCCATACTGCATTAGATTAAGAGTCCAAAAACTGATTTATTCACTCACTTGTAAATTGTATCGTAATGCATTCATAACTTGTTAACATTCACACATAAAAGACTTAAATTAGAGTTCTTTCCTAGTAAAAGTAGGCTCTTATCTTCAGAAATTATGAAGACACACAGTTAAATGCAACTTTTAAATATTTATTCCATATTTGCATGCATCTGTTCTGAAAGATTTTTAAAATGCTAGTGAAGGCTGTCCAAAACTACTACAGTGCAGCCTTTTAAACTTCCTAAGCACCTACCATCCTAGGAGGATTTTGGTGCTCCCTGCAAGTTGGTCTTTTATGCTTGTGATAAAAAATAATAATACTACTTAAAGATACAGGTTTAATAATTAGTAATTTTATATTATTATGAAGATTTATTTTATGAATGTTTCAATATTTTCTACCTTTCTGTCTGAAAAAAGTGCCATAGTAGTACAAATATTTTTTTGAAGGAAAATAATTTTGACCTTTAAGATAGTCAGCCATTGCATTTCTTCTCGTTGTGGTTCCATAAATGGACCACTATCAGGTGAAGCAAATCTGCTCGAGAAACCTTCAGTAACAAACGCTTAAAATCCAAGTAATTTCTCTTATTCTGACCATGTTTAACTCAGGCAAGGACTTAAATATACTCAGCTTAGGTGAAAGGAGATCGGTGTCAAGTCCACTAAATCTGGGAAGCTGTATTTCAGCTTTTCACATCTGCCAAATCACAATTCCTTTTCCTTTTGGTTGTTCACTAAATAGCATCTCCATAAAAGACATGACCAGACATAAGTGAGTGAAGAGCAATATTTGCAGAAATAGACCAGTGGATTGTTGACTGATTTTGTTTGTTGACTTGATTTTAGTCATATCTGCACAAACATATTTCTTATGATTTCAAGAATCATCTTATTCCAGGGAACAAGAGCCATGTCTGACATCCCCAAAAAGAAAACAAAATCATCTGCTTCTCAGAATTTGCACTTTCCCACATTATTTAAAAGCCTAAATACTTTGGAATAAAACACAAGACACCTGGATCAACATGCTATCCTCAGCTTACACCGTGCAAGTGTGATAAATCTGTTATAAAAGCATCGGATCCAATTCACTCACTGCTGATGAAATATTAGACAAAATGCTTTAATTACAGATAAATAGCAGGCAATATGATACATACATCAATTAACTTACAAACTAGATGATCTGCTACAGAAGTGTGGAGCAAATTTGGAGCTGGTTTAAAAGAAGGCTGGCAGTCACCTAACAACTCAAAAATCTTTCAAGAATGTTATTTCATGCCTCTTCACTATAAAATACTGTAGCTTCACAATGAAAAGTTCTTCTCCAGTTGCCTAAGGGCTGATACAGAACCCTTTCAGTATCTGAACCCCTGATCTTAAGGAATAAAGGGATAAGAATGAAAGCCACAACACTGAGTGTTGTTGTAGTCACGTGTGGGTGCTCTGCTCCTTACATGGCAAGAACCACACTCTTTAGATAAAAAAAAAATAGCAGACTGGGAAAACAGATGCCTTTGTTGTGGAATGCCTTATTAATGGCTAAAGATTTCCTCACCTCAGATTATCCAGGTCAGGCACCCAGCATTCAAATTAGGTTTCACTTGTTAATGTGTCAGAACATTTGTATTCATGTACATGGGTGTGTTCAAGAAACAGATTCATTCTGAGAGCATGGCAGAACTCCCTGCAAGGAACCTGCAGTAGGAAGCTGACACTACAGTGGGCAAAGATATTTCCTTGATGCTCTGTTCAGCTAAATCCTGACCCCAGGAGGGACCCGAGATTGCTTGCAACTCACATCAGGGCAGAGTACATGTTGAAAACTCAGGTTTTAAAGAAAACTGTCCTGTGCACCTTGCCTAGCATAAGAGGATGTCAACTTCAATAAAGACTTTTATCTAAAAGTCAGATAACATATCCTGAAGGAAAAGGATTAATCTGTCACCTTTATTTCTCTAAGAATCCATGCAACTGATGTTTCCACACAAATGAGGGAAATAATTCCTTAGAAATTACCTAAATTGCACAATTGCCATGAGTTGCAAAGGACCAAACATCAAGGATCTATGGGAAAAGTTCTGCTTTATACCCTACCAGGGCCAGCACCAGATCTAAGATGTCCTTGCTACTAGGAATTTTGATACTGTTTTTCACTCAGTTCAAAATAGCATACAAGGTTACACAAGAGTCTTAGCTAACAGCTCCCTCAGGAATGAAACCAACCCTGACTTAGGAAAACTTGCAAAAAATGCAACAATTTGTTGATATGGAAGGGACAACAGCAAGTTACTGGAGACTGATACAGGATAATATTCCTGAAAAGGGGCAAGCTGGGAAAGAACACTCAGTGCCCTTTTTTCTTTGACTTTCACTCCTTTCTTTTATTCCTATAGGGAAGTAGTTAATGCAGAGTGTTTATAGCCCATCACTGTGGTTCACTGACCTTTCAACTCACAGGACTGGGCAAGCACCCAGGAGATGTGGCTCCACCAAAAAACCACAGCAAAATTAGATCTAACTGTTTTAGATTTACACACGATATCCACGAGCCTGGACATCAGCACTAGACTTACTCTGCCATTTATCAAAACGCAGTTTTGACAGGAAAAGCTCTCTCCCATCTGTATTCACCCATACTTACCATAATATTTTCCTTTTCACGAAAAACGAAGCAAACAGCAGAAAACAAATGCAGAACCACAAACTACTGAATAACTGACTATACAAATAATAATTATGTTTACTACACTTCCTATAACACATAAACAGTGTTATTTCAGTGAAGTACATTTTCCTTACTGAGAATGGAACATTTAGATAAAACACAGTAAATCAAGTAATTATTAGTTAAAGTGTAAGTATACAGAGAAAGATTACTCAGACATTATGTAGGGTTCTTTCCAGCCTTCTTGAATATCACAATATGCAATATTTTCTACACTTAACCAGAAATATGTATTCAATTAAGGCCGTATGCTTCCCATGCTTCCAGCCTTCTGCTTAGTGCTTTAAATAGATATTCAGTAGCTTTCCTGTTCAAGGACCCATACTACCTCTTAGAAGTGAATTTTAAGATAAATACTGGTAATGGGAGTTGCACAAAGGTGTTAGTTGTATCATTAATCTTGTCAAATACCCTGCACCAACAGCCAGGAGTAAGCAGACAATGAAACAGAAGGCAGAATTAAATACTGGTTACAGCTTTACTTGTGGAAATAGATGGAAGATGCTCAGCTGGGACTATGTGGGAGGACAGAGAGATGAAAGGCTTGCTCTTTTTTTTATTGGGGGGGGGAGGGGAGGATGGATTTCAAAGCGTGATAATATTTAGCCAGCTGATGGCATCAAAACCAGGTTTTTTTAAGATAATGTGTATGCATTATAAGGTGAACATGTACTATGTGCACATAATAGTCAGAAACCAATTGCTCAAAAAACACAAGAATATTCCAGCCATCGTGATGCTGCAGTTACCCCTGCAGAGCTTCAATACCCCTGTTTTAAATCCAGAAACAGTAACTTACTGGAGTGAACCCATGTGGCTGATTGCAAACTACACAGGAGTTTGAAATGGGCAATAATCAGGGGTTTTTACATTACTTATTAAAACACAAACCTTCTCAGGCCATCTTGGCCACCACTACTTGACTAGCTATGAGGAATTAGTAAGAATTCTAAGGTAGCTCATTGTTAATCAAACTGACCATTTACAACCATTAACACTTTAGTAGAGAGTTTGGTTGAGTAAGCATCCACAAGTGCCTACATTTCTTCTGTAAACACTGAACTGAGACATATTCAGATTCAAATCAGAATGATTTTATCATTACAAAATGCTATGTGCTTCTCCCTGGTGTTTTATGATTTTCTCTATGTCCATTGCCTTACCAAGCAAATCAGGAATACCCAGCTACCAACTCTTCTCACAGTGCTTGCTGGTGCAGTGGGAAAATGCTTGTGTGCTCCATGCTATTGTCCTCAAACTCCCTGACATGTGATGAAAATAGAGTTTCGGGGTTTTTTTTTGTTTTGTTTTTTTCTAAGGTAAGTAAATGAAGTCAATAAAAGGGCTCACTGATGAAATAAGCTGACTGGAGCTCTCCACTAAACATTCCAGTTACAAAATATGTATTCAGCCTTCTGTGTTGAGCAAATAATTGACTGTTATTCCATTCTGACAAGCAATGCATGCACAAGCTATACTTTTTATTAATCAGACTAATTTCCTTACCATTTCTAACACTGCACAGAAGAGAGCATTCTTCAGAGCCTATTCATGACCATATTTTAAGCAAGACCTGCAGGAAAATACCCCTGCTTCTGGTGGAATATTAAACTGTCCATTCTGCTGTGAAATAGTGGGTTTGATCAGTTGACATAAATACTACATTTCTTTTCAGCTGTTGAAGATCCAATTTACACAATAAACCAAAACAAAATTTGCTCCCTATCTCTTACTTCAGTTCCATGTATTCACTAATATTAAGATTTACAGTTTCTCTCTCCTGCCCATCTAATCACTGTTAATAACATCACGGTCTTCTAATATGATGGTGTACAAAGTCACGCATCCCCACACTGGTCTGAGCTCTGGGAATTTTATGGTTAGCAGGGCTGGGTTATTTAGGTAACACCTTATTAGTTTTCCCCTTTCTAGGACCATTTACTCATCTTTAAATGTGAGCTAGAACTTCAAGGCAAGCACTTGAAAAATCCATAGTTGCCACATAGTAGCAGGAAAGAAACACTGCTTTCGTTTCAGAACAAAGACGTGCTATGATGTGTTAGAACCAACAACAGTAAATTCTGGTGTCTGAGGTTGTCTGCTCCTCCTAAGAGCCTCCCCCCACTGTTTACAAACATATTGATGCTGAAAAGCATTTTCCTGCCCTTACCGCAGCAGCCTTGTTTGTATGAAAACAGGCCCATAAGTGTGATTTCCTGTTTCAAGTGGGAGCTTTATTTAAACTTGTTTTATTTCTATTCAAAATATTGTATTTTTCCTACTTTCGTATTCAAAGTTGCTTGCTGCATTGTGAATTTCTTTAAAGTAAACTGAAAGGATGTGAAATTTGCTATGATGCCACTAGAGTATCATATATAGTGACACTTGCAGTGTTGGACTGTATTGCCCCCTTCAGCAGAGAACCAAGCAGAAAGCTTTATTTCACCAGTTTTTGGATGCTATTACACTTCAAAAACACAAAACCCAATTGCCTGATGATTTGTTCAACTGAAAACACTCAAGAGAACTGCATTCAGAAATAGAACACTGCGTCAGTGTTTTATAAAGTCATTGTAGCTCTACAGAAGAAAAGAATTTACTTAGCTACTTGAAGTCAAAGTTTCCTTTGCAGTACAGATGAACACCAGATGTCTGGATTTTAATCAAAACCTGAAAATAGTTTTCCTGACAGACTCACTACAGTCCAAATATATGATTATTGGCAGGGAATCTAATGAAAAGAGAGAGGGGGACAGACAGGACTTGAAAAACATACATTTGTATAGCAAAATGCCCTATAAAAACAGAGCTCAGACTCATTCTTGGAGATGATTTTTTTACAAGATTTCAACATGTGGATTTCTCTACTACTGTACAAAGCATTCACCTCTTCACCACCCTTTCTTCCGGCAGAATTATTCTTCAATTCATGGGGACTGTGCAATAAAGTAGCAAACAGAGGAAGAAAAATTAACAACCAGTGTACTCCTGCTCACTACTGCCTATTACCTAAATATTTTTTTTATGGTAATAAAAAGTACAGTACTTTGTGCCACTTGATTTTTGGCTCGATTTTTAATAAAATGCAAGTATTTCTCTACTGAGTAATTTTAAAAATAGTCTCTGGAAGCACATATGAAATGTTAACAAAACCTGGTTACACATTTTAAAACAAAAATAGCATCATGTTGCTCTCACCTACTGCTTTCAGGAAAACCATAATTAGAACTATAGGGAAATAAATTCCTTCTCATATTATTTTTAAACTTGACTCACAGTTTTTTGATTATCTGATATTGACCTAAACTAACCTAAACCCAGAATGCAGTTGATCAAAATTTGTGGAGCCTTGCTTTTCTGAAAAAGCCTGAATTAACAAAAGCTATAGATATTATTTTGTGTAACAGCGTGTATAACAATGTGTATTACATATTACAATACCCACAACATGCAGTACACATAGATAAGACATCAGATTTATGCATTCCCTTGTTTTTCACTACTTCACCACACTGTTCATTTTCCTCTCCCAGTCTCAGACTTTTCTTCCCAAACCAGTATGTAAGAACTCCATTATGTAGATGCAGTTATCTTAACTGATAGAAAAATTACTGAAGCATAAAGGTGGACCCTGCAGAGACTGCAGTGATCTGGGACTCCTTCAGCTTTCTTGCAACTGCACATGCACATTTCCTTGTCCCTGCTGTGACAAAGTCTGCTTCCACATGGTAAAGTCAGGTCTCATGCTGTTAAGAACAGTTAGGAAGGCAGGCTACTGAAGCAGCTCCACAGGAGAACCAGCAAGGATATTTTCATAGAAGCCAGCCACTCTCAGAACTGCTAATTTCATTTTGTACAAATTGATACTCTTCTGCCTCTTCAAATAGCCAAGAGCAAAATTAAAATAATAAATAATGACATAGTAGAAATGCTACCTTCTGTTCTGTAACTTCACCCTTCTTTGGCAGAGACAAAATAAGGCAGCACCACCATCCTTCAAGCTCTCCTCTTTATCCAGTACTATTGATATTTATTCCATGGTAAAGACCAGCTTTTGCACTTAGTGTTTCACACTGAAGGTAAGACATATTAGCTAAGTTGTCAAAAGAAAGCTGGAAGTTGTGGCAGCTGAGAAGAGGACAGCTGAGGCTTACAGGACCCAGCAGAGACATGGAAGCTGGTAATTATTTCATGCACCCAGTTAAATCCCTTGTCCTTGAAGAAGGCATACATCTACACTTATGAACAGTAGAAATTCAGGGGATTAATTAATTAAAAGACTGCATTTTTAAAGTAACTAGCCAACCACCACGTCCCCAAAAAAATCCTTCCCACATTAACATGAGCGTGAAAACAATACTTGAAGGGTTTGCAGAAGCAGCCAAAGTCGATCTCAATATCACATTTCTTATTAGACTGAAACAAAGCTGCTCTTACCAGTATCAGAAAAATCATTTTATAGTAATACACTGCTTCCATACTGCATCAAAAGTTATTTTATTATTCACATGAACTTTTCTTATCTAGAGAAAAACCTTTGTATCACTCAAAATCAGCTAAATGGAAACACTTGTCATGAACAAAGCACCAAAGAATTCCCGAGTAAAATGGAACAGAGCCAGTGTCAGCATAGCTCTGAAATGAACAAGAGGTTTTCTCCCTAAGCAGAACTTATCACACATTATTTGAAGGATCCCACAGAGAAGTAAGCAGGCCTTTGGTCTCTGAGTTCTTTAAAAAAAACCACCAAAAAAAGTCTTCCATTTTTAAAGGAGTTTTGCTATTCAAACATATTTTATCAAAACAATCCTTGCTTAGGGAGGACAAGGATAGAACCGACAAGAAAAAAAAACGCAGAAGAGAGTGTATTTTTCTAGAATACAGTGTCAATGCTCATTATTTCCAATTGTTTACAGAGTACTCACAGACACTACACGACTGAACTGTAGAGTACAACCTCCCGAAGAGGCAGGCACTGAGACTACCTACAAAATAAGTAACACAGTTTGCAACTTGATCATAGTGCAAAAGCATTTATATAAATGTCCCGTGACAGGACAGGACTGCATTCCACGACCCAGAAGATCTATGCTACTGCTTTGTGTTTGGAACAAGCACTATCCATGCAAAACACTTTGTTGTATGGCTGCATGTTATTATTATCATCTGACCTACTCAGACATTTGGAGAGTAAAACATTGGTATATATCTTCAGTCCATGTATTTAAAAGCAATAATACATAATAAACATTACTTAAGTGAAAAATGGGAAACTGGTTATCAGCCTGGTCTTTTCTACTTTAATAAAAAGAGATTGTTTTGTTAATGACAAAGGGTTACAAACACTTTAAATTCTTCACCATAGGAATTAGGACTAAACAGGTCACCTGGACAGTTCATGCTAAAACAAAACCAGGTTCTTTTAAATAAAAACAACATCAATTAAATACTGTTTTATCCGTGTTCAGCAAACATTTTACCTTTTGATTCAGACTAAGAATCTTCTAAACATATGGTTTTATTCTCAGAGAGAAAAAAGCACTCAGAAGCACTGCATCTGGCCCTCCACATCCAATTTTCTCCCCTAATGATACATTACCAGACATACATATTTAAAACACCTAATTTAAGAAAACCAGGACCAGAGCCACTTAGACTATAATTATAATGCTCTGTCTGAACATTTTTCTACCAAAACTTTTTTTAAAAAGAAATTTATGTGCAGGGTGAATTTCAAATATTAAAACATTATGCACAACTATCCATATCCTCATCTTTACCACAGTCAATGTTTTTAATGTTCATTATAAAATCATCTTTAGAGTCACTGGAAAACAATCCAGTAGCAAATCCAGCCTTAGTCACAAACTAATTTCTGTAGGAAAACAGAAACTTTAACTAGTGAAAAAGTCCTGATTACAAACGATTAAGAGAAGCAAGAGAGTTTGCTGTGTTTTGGTATTTTTTTGTAGAAAAAAAGTTTCCTAAAAATGTGGAATGTTAAATTTTATGCCTGCTAACCTGTTACATTACTAATACCCAAGGCTACCACTGACACTGGAAGCATCTCAGAAGACAAAAAGGATGCAAAAATCTCTAAACAACATTTAAGGATCAAATGGTTTCCTCCAATGCCATTTAGAGATGTATTCCTGTCCTTAACACAGGTACTTCTTTCCTTCTTTTGCTCTTGCACTATTTTTCTGTGTTTTTTATTTTAACTGTAGGTTATGTTTTGTCAGTGGCATTAATAAATGTCACTCTAGTAAAAACAAACTAAAAAGTCATGCCATGGTAACAGGCATCCTACATTCTTTTTTTACTTGAGAATTTTTTTTTTTTTAATTCATTTTACTGCTTAATGATGTCAATCATTGTAACTCAGTTCCCAAATGAAATCAAATATCAGTTAAAAGTTACAAAAATCATCTTCAAATGTATCTCTTAAAGTCTATAAACTACTAAGACACGCTTGAGAGTGAATGCCATACCCTAAAGGTTATTAATCACCAGGAGAGGGGAAAGGCAGCTGTGTGCTTATGCCAGATTCGTGAATGATGGCTGCACAGATTATAAATAGTAAACACCAAACATGCAGCCTCAGAGCCATAGTCCCCAACCATATCAACACCAAGAACAGTTCACAAAGGGCTAAAATAACTGGGGCTGGAACCATTTATTTAATCTGCAGAGCATGTCTTCACATAGAATAAAATGAAGATAAATCAGTAAAGAAAATAAGACATTTATAATACACTGTGAAAAATCTGAAAAGATCACTAAAACAATAGCTTTTCGAAAACTTGCATCTGCAGAAAGCCTTCTGGGCCTAAATCCAATACAAACCTGTCAGAAAGCACTGATGAAATATGTGCATTTACAATTGTAAATAAGGCATGAATATGGAACCTAATCCTAAACTCGATTATTCCAGAAGGAAAAGGTTTGGTTGGGTTTTTTGGGGGTATTTTTTCACTTTGTTATTTAGTTAGCTGATTTAATTAGACAGTTGTTTTGGTAAACAAAATTACTTCAGAATGAAACTCCTCCAATAACCATTGACAAATCAAATGGACATCAAAGGCTGTCACTGAGCTTATCTGCTTCATTCATAATAGCTTACTGAAAATACCTGTGAGGGTCCAGTATTATAGAAACCACCTTCCCAGAAAAGAAATGTGATCAAATGGATTGTCAGATGGCATAAGGCCAGCCTTTTAGATACTGCTCAAGGGATTCAGGGATTCTTTCAATTTTGTCTTGAAATGCCCTCTGATGCTCCATTCCAAGTTCTAATCCAGCTCTACAAGTGAAAGGTTAATGGAGCTCATGAAAAACACACAGGCACATCTTAACATAGTCTAACAAAACAAAAGTGTATTTTCATTTAAGGGGGAGGCTGCTCTTTTTAACATGTTGAAGTAACAACAGGCCTTCTGCCATTCCCCAAATGCACTGCAATCAAGCAGCAGCTGCTCAACATGGACAAACCTCAAGAAAACCTTCCTGATCAAACTCACTACATCAAAAGCTCAGCTGACACACATTAAGCAAACATGTTCACTTGATGTTCTGGTGCTACAATGAAAGGTCAAAAAAACCCTAAAACCCCCAAACAGCCCAACACAGAAAATAAGACACCAGAATTGCATAAGGAGGGAGAAAACACCGTAAAAAAGATTGTCACAGTGCTGAAGCAGCTGCAAGTCAGCTCAGTCTCCCTGAAGTCTGCTGCTTGACAGCAACTCAGAAACTGGTCAGTTTTCAGCATGAAAAGAAAAAAAAAAAAAATAAAGCAGGAAGGGGAATTAAGTTCCAAAATACAGTTTGTGAAGTTCATGTAGCTGAATCAATAGTAAATCATGTTTAGCCCAGCCAGCACTAGAGGCAGTACAAGTCACTGGAATGGGTAACTCTGCAAGTAAAGCCACACACACTTTTAAAATGAGAAAACTCTACACTGTCTTGCTAGTTTATTTCTCAGTGTTTAAACACTTTGGGTAGATGCAGAGGAAAGAGACCAGCAAAATGCAGAAATAGAACACGTTCAGTTTCACTTTAGATTACAGTAACCAACATTTAAGCTACCCAAGCAGGCTGCTCTACTGCACTTTTCAGAGGGCTATTTAAGTTTGCACTAAAAGATAAGCTGTAGTAAGAAGAAAAAAAAAAAACATTTTTTTTAACTCCTCTTACATTATCAGCAAAAAGATTATAAACATTTCTTCATGTATACTTGGAGAACTGAAATGCAAGAAGCCTCCAGATTCTGCCTCAGTATCTAACTTCCCATTATCACATAAAAAAAAACTGTGAGCCTCGGCAACTTGAACTGAGACTCCAAGCTGACCCCTTGGAATCAGAGCATTAAATTACATGTGCTAAGGGCTGATCTTAAGTCTAAAATCAACAGGAATTAAATGTATGCACCCACCAGGACATGTAGAGGTAAATTTCTGAGTTGTAAACAAATCTCTCAGAAAGCATGTCCAAATTCCAGTCCACTCCCCAGGCATCAGAAGTGCATAATTTAATGTTTTTTGTTAAGCAATCAAACGCCTTCCTAAGAGTGCTTATGATTTTGCTCTGACTGAAAAACCATTGCAGAACCTCACTGCTCTAACAATTAGGAACTTTCTTTTAATTCCCAGCTTGAACTTACTCATAGCCAGCTAACACCCATTAGTTCTTGTGCCAATACTGTCCCTTAGTTTAAATAGCTCTTCTCCTTCCCTGGTGTTTACCTCCCTCAAGAATTTAATTTCATTCAATTACATTTCTTAGGACTAATTGTTTTAAAATGAGAGGACACACTTTCTAAAACTATCAATGGAACATTCCATGAGGAGAAAAATTAAGTTCTCTAGCAATTAAATACTCACAGAATTTAAAAAGTGCACAGTAAGGCAGCTATGAGCCCATGGAAATCTTGTATTATTCCAAGATGTGAGGGAGAAATGATGACTACAAATAAAGATATTACAAGCTGTAAGATGAGAAGCTTTATAAGCATACTGGAATGAAAAAGAATTCTTATGAAAAAATAAATTTATTCCTCAGCACTCTTGCAGAACAACATTAAGTTTAAAAATCCTTTTAATGCTCATTTTACTTGCAACTCTGCAAAGTTACGAAAAAAAACCCAAAACCAGCAAAACTCACAAAACAATAAAATACTCAGGAACCGTAGAAAAGAGATGCTTTATTTTGCATGCTTTTTAAAAGTTAAGGATAATTTTAATTTCACTGGGTCAACTTATAGTGTCACTTTGGTTCCTCTTGATAGTTCCTAAAGAGGGCAAGACAAAGTGCTTCTTGATCAACCCATGACCATGAAAAACCACTTCTTTTTTAGAAAATAAGTATGAGTTTTGCGGAGCAGTTAGACTGTGTTTAGTGATTCCTAGGCTGTGACACTTATTGAATGAAGCAGCATTTATGTCTGTATTTCAGAACTACACACCTTTTAATTTCAGGAAATTTTATGCCAGCAAATAGTTTAGCATATATTGTAGCCTAATTGAACTAAAAATAAAAGCCTTTTATTTTGTATTCACTTCCACTCTGTGCCTACAATATGCAGTGAGATAACAGGAGTGATAAAAATTCAAATGTAATTTTCATACTAATAATATGATGAAATCCAATACTTAATATTAGTTTGAAGTCATTAATTTATACTTGTTAAGAAGCATAACATATTACTAACTCAAGATATTAGGCAGATGAATTACAGAGAAAAGCCAGAGCTCCACTTCACTCTGCTAATCAAGAGTTATCTACTTCCTCAAGCTCCAGGAGTAAACAGGCCAATGGATTAACATGAAGCTTCCCAACCTCTTTTTGTAAAATTAAAATTATCTATCTGTCTTCTAAGCTTTCTTCCCACTTAATGAAACTAACCAATATCCCCACCCTTGCATCGGAAGTGTGACCCCCTTCAGTACGTTCAAGATTGTGCATTAAAGTCTTCCAGGCCACCCCACTAACTCACCAAAATCTCTAAAGAAATTTGGTGTTTTCATAGTTCTCTAACTCCAGCTCTTCAAGAGATATTTAGACTGTGCTATTAGTATAAAAAAAAAAAAAATCCAATCTAAAACTCTAAAGAAAAAAAAAATTCAAAACATGGATTGCTTTTCGATTTTGGTATCTCAAAAAAAAATATATACTACAGTGTTCCACACAACACTAAAGATGAACCAAATCACAAGTTCACTGATGCAGATAAGTATAACAAATAAAAAATGTGATCATTATGCCTAAAAGATCTAAATTACTCAATGCTTTGCCTCTGAAGAAAGGATTATGAAACTATGGAAAAGCATACCTAGACTTCTGCCCACATTACTGCAGAAATCCAATCTGTGAAAATCAGATCCATATGAGATCCAGGTCCAAATTCATTCAATTGAAATTATGATGAAGATTTGATTTTGCCCATCTCTTAACTTACTTTCACACTGAAAGAAAACTTTTATTAACAATACTCTCTGTAGCAGAAGCCACGGCTCACAAAAAAAACAACCACCTTGTCTTGATTTTGGCATTAATCGTTCCTTTTAGCCACTCAGTGATACTTGTTTTCTTAATCAAGCAAGCAGAAGTCTGCTGCTTTGCCTTCTATTTTAACACATCATCGTAAAGACACTGCCAACCATTCTAATTTTAGTACCTATCAACACTGATTTCACATATCTCTCTAATCCTTCCAAAATTACACATTATATAACATAAAGCAGTTGCACCCATTCAGTTCATGTACTAGGAGACCAACACTCAACACCAAGGGACTTGGTCATAGGAAATGAACAAAAAAAGCAACCACCTGCTAACTTTTTTTTGCTATTACAAAAGAAGTTGTTAACCTACCCTGGAATAAAAGGCCTTCCTTGTTACTGGAAAAAAAAATTCTCTGCACAACTATGCTTCTAAAACCCCTGCACATTTTTTTTTTTTTCCTTTCCCTGGTCGTTAGAGGGGAAGGGGTGGGGGGGAAGAAAAAGGAAAGAAAAGTGAGTAAAACATTGGTAATTTGTTTAGCTAGTGATGCAGGCTGTTCTCCAATCAAATTTTGTTTCCCTAAGGAAGATATCAGTTTTAAATTACACAGCAAGAAGGCAAAAGAAAGGAAGCAAACAATCAAAACCTTCCCAGGAGGGGTAAGAATAAGGCAAGAACTCCAGAGATCCTATTTAATAAATAAACACCTTCATTTTTCTAAGTTAATTTCACCACAGGAAATAAGTTTAGTTTTAATTATATTGCCTTGTGTCGTGTTTTATAAAAGGTACATGAGGCTCATTGACTTTCTCTTATTATTAAAGCCTTTTTTATGCTAGACAGGCGTTGCATGTAGAGTAAGTCTCAGTAGAGCCCCAGCTCAGTGCAAAGTGACAGAAGATGCAACAGTTTTATTGTTATCCCAAACCTGTGACAACTACTGAGATTAAAAACAAAATGTCGTAGCAGATGACATTTTTCAAAAAAATCCCGATTAGACATAAGAAAATGTTAAAAATATACCTGCATGCAAAAGTGACAAAATATGCCATTCACTCAAACCCTCTGCATACAGAGATATAGGAGAGACACAGAGTTCCCAAAAACCAGAAGCCAAAGAGGTAATAAAGAAATAAAGTTTTGAAATTCACTTGCAAAAAGAGAAATTCCAGTGGAAAATAAACATGCTTCCAAAGTTCATACACAACCAGTGAGACAAATTCTAAGAGCTTAGAATCGCCTTTGTTAACCTTTGGGCACCATTCAAGATCTTACCTTAAGACAATTTCAGGAAGCAGAGAGCCTAAAATAAGTCACCTCCTTTCAGTTTTTAACCTCTCCCCTTTACCAATAAGGAGAGGCAAATGTGAACAGGATGTAAGTGAAAAGGTAACAGCTTACTAAAAAAGAAGGAAACAAAAGCAGTAACCACTAGACACAAAGCTGCCAAGTCCCATGGACCCCAGGAACAAGAAAACAAGATGGCGGCGAAGCCCCTCCTCCCAAGATGGCAGCAAAGCCCCTCCTCCCAAGATGGCGGCCACCAGGTCAACCCATGAGGGCAAAGACAAGACGGTGGAGAAGCCCCCTCCCTATTCTGGGCCACACAGATGAGAGAGAAAACAAAGGAGAAAAACACAGACACCAAGCCTCTGCTGTTCCAGAAACTCTCTTCCCCCAAATAACAACAGAAGCATGGAAAAACAAAGCCTGGGGGAAAAAAAACTGTGTGCAGAAGGCTCCAATGCTGCCAAAACACTGGAAAAATCTTCCTGACAGTTGTAGGTCTGACTCCTACCAGCACGGCTGGAGCTTGGGGCAGTGGCTGGAAGCTTGTGCAGTGGGCTCCAGTTCTACTGATAAGTGGAAAAAAGAGAGCTTGGTGCTTGTCCATTCCTGTTTTTAAAGGGACCCAGCACCTCCTCCCTTCCAGGAATCCAGAGTAAACACGCATGTTTTGCTTCCCAGGTTGCCACACCTTCAAGACAGTAAGACTGCAGAGACTGACATAGAGAAAATATGGAATGCATAATTTTTGACCAAAAAGTCAAGTCAGTGAATGCAGCAAACTATGGGAACCTGCAAGTTCTATTTTGAGGCAAAAAAAAAATTTCACATCACTGCCTTTTTTCTTAATTTTAGGCAAAGCAGAATTATGATACCACCAAGACTTCCTCCCCCTCCCCAGTCTCAGAAATTTTCAGTTAAGACAGCAGTTCCCATCCTGCTACTTCTGGTTGAGTGTCAAGTGTTTGGAAACACAGCCAGATATTTCTAGATGCCTGCTGTGACCAACAGGCAGCTTGTTCTGTGGCCTGCTGAGGAAAAATAATATACACTAATGATGAATTTGTGAAAATTTTTCTAGTTTTGTACTAATTTGCTATGACTATACAATAGCTGGTGCCACATAACCATGCAGCAATTTCTTTGGCTTCCAGTAGAATGAGAAGATAACCGACCCCTGTGGCTAAGACCACAGAGCATATAAGAAGTCTGTTTATCTATTTATATTCCAGTCTGCTTTTTACTTATGCAAAGGGGGCATAAACTTCTTCCACTATCAGCCTAACACCTTTCAAGAATAAACAATTATTTGGGAAGGGGTGAAACTCTTAAAAAGCCCCAACAATCTTAAATGAGATATAAAATCCTGAAAAATTCTTTTCATGTGGTGCTTTTTAGATTGCTGCACAGGATTTTGCACCATTCCTTCCTATTATCAACATTCATAGTATTTATGGAACAGGTTAGAAAGTTTTAAAAAACGGTTTGCTAGAACCTCTAGCGATCATTACCTAACACATCTACTCCCAGTTGCTCATTCATCTCTAATTCCTATGTGCAAAGTTTGCAACTGAAAATTAAATACATACAGTATTTCTTTGCCAAGCTGCCTGACACGCATTCCTCAAGCTGTTTGCCCTTCATACAAATCAGAGAATCAAGGCTTTGATTCAAATTCCTAATAGAAAAACATTAAAAATTCTCTTTAAATGCTCTTCCTCATACTCATTAATAATCACTGAGTAATTCTGGTGTCTGAATGACAAAAAGCAAGGCAATATTTTAAGAGAGTTTGGCATCCTCATAAGATTAGGGTGAGATAATATATAATTAAATTATATATAATTTAAATATAATATTTTCAGAATTTTAAAGGACGCCTTCTTCGATAAATGGCAGATGGACGAAATAAGAGGACACAGACATTTACTAGAACCATTCTCACTCTGATGTCAAGGAGGAAATTCCAAGATGCATTTTGAAATATTAAATGCTACTCCGTTGACACACATTTGAAATTGTAAAATCCCTATGCTCCTTAGAGTAAACCAGTTATCTTTTATGATCTGTGGTGGTGCTCTTAAGATGTGGAGTCAACTTTTTTAAAAAACAGGAATTGAACTAGAGCCATCAAAACACAGTGACTTTCGAATCCAGAATTCAGAACTTTAAGCATGCTGTCGGTACTGCAACAACGGGGGAGGCACAACTGACAGCCAAGAAGGCTTCAAGCATCAGCACCTCGTTATCTAAAAGTCTCTCATACCTTTTCTATGTGGCCTCCCACGGGCAGCTCTGGCTCCTTCGCTCCTTCTTCTGTCTTCCTTCTGCAGTTCCAGCCGGCTCCTTCCTGCCCCTGGCATGGCCACCCAACCCTGTCTGTGGCTCACATGACCTCCTATCCCTCCCTCCTCACAGCAGGGCCAGCAGACCCCCACCAGCTCACTCACTCTTTTATCACACGCATGGCTGTGAGGGCAAGGCTAATTACCTACTCTTTGGTAATTAACACAGCTGTGATACGTGGTGGGCAAGATTGCCTTCAGCACTATCTCTACCTGTCCTCCCACACTGCAACATTAATTCCAGTAAGTTAAAGAATTGAGAGGTTTTCAAAGAGTACAGAGAACAAGCCAGCTGTAGGTTGTACAGGTGGCCTTATCCAAGATGTATCAAACAATAGAGTTCCTTTTTCTCAACCTTTTCAGTCATTATTCTGTTGCTGTATTCCTCATAATTCAGTTATCACTAGTTAATTAATCTTTTAAATCCTATCATAAACACACCTTCACTAAATTACAAAGCCTCAAAAACAACAAAAAGCCAAACAAACAAAAAATCCCACATGCCAAACCAAAAAAACCCACAAAATTCATGCAAGTTTCCAGGAGTACATTTAGTATTAACTAGTTAGACAGTGCTGTGAGGGAATAATTATTTTACCAGAACAGAGTAGTAGTGGGAAAGAAAAAATGCTGTTTCTAGGGAGCTGTGTATTAACTAGAAGTTATTCACCATCTGTACTTGTCTTGAGAACTAGTATTCAGTTTGAAAAATTCTGAGGACTTCTTTCTTTACACACTTTACAACATCTGCCCAAAAATGATTAAGTATGCTTTTTTCTCCTGTATTTTAAAACTTTATTCCTAAAGATTATATGAATAAACCCAGATAAATATGTACAGGGAAATTCTGCATTGCTTGAGGCAGAAGACTGCATATAAATAACTGCAAAACACTGTTTTCTGTTTGAAGAACAAGTTGCAGGGGGAGGTTTGCAAGGAACAATATTTTATTTTACCAGTGCAAGATCACAAGGTATGAAGAAATGTGGAAGAGGTCTAAAGCTGAAGCTGGCTTTTCATCTTCCCTGCTTATTACTGTGGAGGCAGGTAAACAATAATATAATTAAAATCAAGTTTCATATGTCTGTGCATCCTTACAAAAAAGTCTGTCCAATCTTATTTACACTTCATTAACCTTCACAGTAATTATGATGTAGAGAGTGATAGAAATAGGAGGGGGAGGAGAAGAGAGAGTGAGAAGGTTCCTAAAATTCAACTGCTTATCCAATAGCACAAGATCATCAGCTGGTATTGGACTAATGTCTCTGCAATTTGCACCTATTTTCAATTAAGCCACTTAACAGGATCTAAGAGATTAGCTCAACCCCTAACTAAACAAAGGTGTCACTAGAGTAACAGCTCTTCACTCAATTATACGCCAGCACACACTGGCAGAACGTTTTCCAGTATGAAGAATCTGGTTGGTAATCAGGTTACTTTAGAAGCATTGAAGATTCTAACAACGGCTAGAGCAGAAAATTCCAATTTACACAGAACAATTTTCCAGGGGAAACTTTTGAATGAGGCTGTATTTTGAAAACCATGCATTTCTGTGGTGTTAATATGAAAGGTGTGATATGTGTTTTGAACAAGCACCAGGAAAACTTAGAGTTTCTAAAAGAAATTAAGTAATTTTAAACCCCCCAAATATGTTAATATTTAAAAACTAAACACGTAATTTCTGTGGGAAAGTAGCATTCCAATCTTCCTTTACTTCTTCTAGGAGAACAGGTTTTATGAAGGGCTACATTTTGCAGAAAAAACCCTAAAAGACTGCCCTAAAACAGACCAAGGCAATTGGAGGCTTTCTAGAGATGATTACAGCTTACAAGTTAAATGCTAGTAGAAAATGCAAATATACAGTTGAAATTGCCAAAGTTTCATTTAAAAACAAACAAACAAATAAATGACATATTAGTCAACATTTTTCAAAATCAATCAAAATAGATGTGCTTTGTAGTTTTCTTCCTAGAGTTGCAAACACTGACAGGAATTGAAAACAAAACAAAACAAACAAAACAAACTGCAGCTTGTATGGTTGTTTTAATCTAAAAAGATTTAAATCTCACTCATTCATGCATTTGTTTTTTTGGTTTTGGGCTGTGCTGGTTTTGCGGTAAGGGATATTTAGTGAAGAGAGAAAAAATTAGCAATGGAACCAGCACAGGGGGGCTGTGGTGTTTTTATGTTTTGGACTAAAGTTATGCTGGTAGGCCTTATTCTGTATCTTTGCAGCATTTTTAACAGGTACACCAGTGGAGAACTTACCTCATCCTTTAGATAAATAAAATGTCTTTTCCTGGTGTGGACATGGAAATAAACTCTCTAAATACTGACAATATTAAATGGAAATCTTCATAATTAGAGATATACTGTATGTAAGACATCTGAAGTACTTTCAGTTTTGTACTAGTATTATTTAAGTCAAGAGTGGCTATATATTCATTAAATTTCATTCATATCACAACAAAGTTCTCCATAAGGGTATGTGGAGGGCAAGGTGTTATGCCACTAATGTGATATACAAATAGTATTTCTTTGGTACTGTCAGCATGATTCAACTAAACTTTAATCCAGAAGCCTCAATTATTTTTTAACTTAATCTAGTGAGTATTGTGACCTGATGGAACAAACAATAACCTCCCTGCCACAGGCCAGTCGTCAACACTTCCTCTGTTAGTGGGCATTACTCTTTGTATGGAGGATTTGTCAGAAAATTGCTTGAGGACATTGAAACTGATATCCTGAAAAGTCATCAGAAAGGAAGTGATTGGCACTCAGAAGTGCTAATTACACTGGGGAAACTGCCCTAAAGCATTCTATGAAGTTTATAGCTAAATTCACTGTTACTTTTCCCCAAGAAGATAATGGGAGAAAATTCTAAATGCCACCTCTCCACAACAAGAAGCACCCACAGAAAGGAATGTAAAGACTGTAGACTAAAATACTCTAATATCATCAATAAAAGCACCACAAAATACAACCTGTTTTCTATTTTGGGATTTTATTTTTTAAGTATAAACTCAATGTTTAATTTTTTTTTTTTTAAGATCTCCTCAGAAAAGGGGCAACTCTCTTTCTTCACCCAATCACCATGGGATTAAATATTTTTTCTTGTTGTTGTTGTTTACTGGAATGAACACTGGAACTTTCAAATTTATACATTAAAATAAAAGAAAATATTTAAAAATGCAAGAACTAGCCCTGGGAATCCAATAAGTCAGTGGTTATAACATGGGAACAGAAAATTACAATGAATGCCTCAAAAAACCCACAAAAAATCTCTTAGATTCAAGTTTCCTTGGTAATTTATCCTCTAGGCATCCTCCACACCGAGAAAGGTGGCTAAGCCAACCTGCTACATGCATGTAATTGTTTATTCTCCCATCAAAAACTCCATCCCTCATCTGACAAATATACATCCTGGAAACAAAAAAAAAAAACCCTTGCCATTTTCCATCAAACATAGAAGTTCAGTGGAATGGTTATTCTTCAACAGTATTGTAACCACTGTATTAACACTTGGTTAATTTAATCTCTATTTACCCTCTAAACTGACCACTGTTCCACATAATAGAAATATTTTCTGAAATCATGTGTTTCATCCGTACATTCTTTACAAATGTTCTGCATTCTGAAATGAATATCAATGAAGTTTTGTAACATTCCTACACTATCCTTTATTTTATTATGCCACCTATTTTGGTTTTCTTTTTTTATTGTTATTCAAACTGCTATTGCCTCCTTTGTAGTGAATCAGTTACTATAGAAACAGTTGTACAACCAGACCTGAGTTGAATCCACTAGCATGGAATAAAAAAAAAATTATCATTTGATTGAATAGTTTGAATTGCTGGAATAACAAAATGTGAAAATTCATATGTTGGCTAAAATTCAGACCTTGCCTAGATTCAATATGCGATGTAAATAGTGAAATGTTATAGTTGGTAATAAAGAAACAAATAGCAATGTTTTAAGCATGCTTAATCCCATCTAATATCATCACTGAGTTATTTTATTGAATTGCTCTTCCAGTGAAAGGCTTTAAATGTAAAGATTTATTTCACAGCAAAACGCCAGGTGATTCATCATCCCAGTAATTTGTATTAATTGAGAGCTACTGGATCAATTTACTACAAGAAATTGTCTTGTGTTGATAAAAAGAACTGCATTGGGTCAAAGTTACCAACATTAGGATGTCTAAATTTTCTTTCAGTGCTTTATATAAATAAAGCAAAATCAGGCTGAGACTTTACAACTGATTTTTCACCAATTCCTTCCCTGGTTTATACATTAAGTTTTTTTGTTTGTTTGTTTTCTTTTTTTAACAGTTAAGAGCAGTTACAAGCAAATATAAAATGTACATACGCCACACAAATTTTCATACATTTGCAGATTACCTTATCTTTCAGGATTATAAAAATTCACAATGAATTGGCTTCCATAACATGTTGTAGTTGGTTTAAATAGGAATTGTACTGAGTGCCATCTTAGCTAGTTCTGCTTTAACAACTAATTACTACAACACTGAAAAAACAGGTTCTTTAAAGCCTGCTCCAGCGTAAATACTCCTAATGTTTTTTAAAGGTGACAGAAGCCTTTCAAACAGCCAAAATCTGAGCTGACAGCTCACCTTCCATCAAGAACCATTCTAATGAGCTTTTGACATTATTTCTGTCTGCACTATAGACCCCCAGCTCCCCCAAAAAACTGCTGTTCTGATCTCCTCAGCTTTTGGCCAGTGCTGTTCCACCATTTGAATATCTCAGCCAAGTTGAAGTTTTTTGAACATATTTGATTATTTGTTTCACTCAAGAGCTACTCAGAGTGAGACTGTTAATTACTATTATTTGTGCTGAACTCAAAGAAAAGTGTTCCCGTGGTTTCAGAGAGTTTTGCATCAGGCCCAAAGGGCTTAAATTGGATCTAATTTATTCCTGGACTTTACTGACCCTCTGCACAGTGATGAATTTAACCTATATTCAAATTACTAATTAAATAGGCCAAGAATATATTTTTAATGGCTTTTTCAATTTGAACCACACTGAAAAATTGCACATGTAACCTTTGGATTTTTTTCTGAAAGCTTTTCTGGATCTGTATTATGGTCTATGTATTTGTAAATGATTCTTAATTTTTTTTTTACATCAGTCAGTTGTTTCTGAAGCAGTGGATGATACTGATTAGTATATACTGATTAAAGAATACACTTGCATGACAATGACTAAATGTTAAGATAAGGCAAACTGATAAAAATAGAAGGGTATAATTCAGGGAACAATTATCCACCTCAGGTGAAGGAGTTCTACAGACTTAATTACCAAAATGTACAGAATGCATTACTGTCAATTAGAGCACACCCTGTGCAATTCATTAAAGCCCTCTCCCCTGTGCAGAAGTGACAAATACTTCACTATGCCCTGGAGAAATAAGGAAGAACAAAAAGGGGTAATGTCAAACGAAAAAGGGACTTATCTGTTCATAACACAGAAGTATATTATATATATTATATGTATATATTAAGGAATCTGGATGAAAGGGATAAAACTAGAAGAGGAAAAACTGCCCAAGGCAAGGTCTAAATTGTTTACAGAGGAGTTAGGATGGAGATTTACTATGGTAATTAAGCTATTATTCAATGACAAAATGAAAAAAAAAAAAAAGAAGCAATCACTAAAGAAGCCCCACTGACACTTGGCCTAAAAAGATACATACCTTGCCAAGAATGGAAAAGGTAAAATAAACAGCAAGAGAGTTTTCAAAAAATGGTTGTACTTAAAACCAAATGAACCAAGTTAGAACTGTCATCATGTCATTTTTCACTTTCCTGATCGTCTCCATATTCTTCTCCTTCTGGACTGAAGTATCTCTCACAGTTTTCATACATAGATATAAAGACACTTTGACATACTTTGGAAGAATCCTCCTCTTTTCTCAATCACTCTGAGTATTTAGTTTCGTTACTAGTACTGTTTTGAAATATAAATTAAATATATATATATATTTGAAGTAATATTCATCTTGTGGCACACAGTAGTTATACTCTCATTAGTGTTTCTGTGGTTCTTGATTCAGGGACAGAAACTTTAAATTTCCAATGGAGATCTTTTTTCAGTATATATCATTCATATGCCTTAGCTAAATTCCAAGTAATCAGCCGATTACAGTAAAATGTAGTCTATTAATACTAAGATGAAATTTTCCACTCCTTCTAAAATATGTCCAAAGTCACTGCAAAGTTAATCCAGGTAAATTTACTACCAGCATCTTCTAAGTCAGCAAACAGGAGGCACCCATCCAGCCCAGCACTGTAGTCATATCAAACAGAGTTTAGTCCCATGGAAAGCCATGATCCAGTGTAGGAAACCCCTGATTTCAAGCTCTTCTGCTTAAAGCCTGCCTTGATACTTATAGACCTTACTGTCTGTTACAAAATCTAAAAATTAGTATTGTTATTTGCCTGTTTTGACTTAAAGCTTTAAAAGATTTTCTGGCAGTTTCCCCTCCTTTTGCATTTTAGTGTTTTTCTCCCAAAGCTATTCTATGCTTTTCATTACCCTACTCAGACAAGTGATAATTATTTCCTAGATACAGATTTACACATAACCTGCTTAATTTCAGTAATTAACCTCAATACACTGCTATGCGGGTAAATGATGAATGGAGAGGAAGTTTCCTAACTTGCCTGTCACAAGCAAACGTGTCAGCTAAATTCCAATTACAGGCTCAGCTTAATTAGACAGGGGGTTGCATATGAGTCTCTAACTGCTATGACACCATGCAGGAACTCATTCTCCTTTTACATACTCCAAAATATATCAAAATGCAAATCAAAACAGATCATGTGTATGACAGTGATTCAGATCCACTCAGCTGCACTCCTAAGGAGAGGGAGGGAGATGCTGAAGCTGATCAGTTCCATTATATTGCTAGCTCAAATAACAGGCAAAAAAGCCTTTCAATAGGTCATAGAGTCGGGGACAATGAACTGCAAATTAGCATAGGGGAAGAGAACATCTTTCCTTAAGGCTTCTCTCAAAACAAAAGTGATTATTTTTAAATAAATAAACACAACAACTAGAAAAGTCACAAGGAACAATACTGGAGTATTGCACAACACTCCATTCTTGAATCCTCCTGACAAATTTCATGACAGGTAAGGATAGTCAGTTTTATCAAAACCATTTCTAATACTGCAACATAACCAGGTCAGATATAAATCCTTGCTTTCTACACCATGCCAGTTATTTTGACCATGCCACAGGTCAGGATTCAGCATCCCACCTTCAACAATATTTCTGTGGCAACTGCAGCCTCACATGTAGATATTGTAAGTAACTGAAGTATGGACCACTCCTGGAAATTCTGGCTTTAGCTTGTCTCAGACTGCACAGAGGAATTGGATCGGTTTGAACCCAAAGCACAGCAGTGGTCTATATTTTCAGCTTTACTGATCCTAACACAGATACAGTCTTTGAATGCGTATGAACAGACAATTAAATTAAAAAAAAAAAAAAAAAGGTGGGGTCACATCATTTTTCTTAGGTGACTATTATGAATGCATACACATAAGTTAAACCACATTCTTTCTCTCTATATTTTTTTCTTCTGGTCTAGGCTTGACTCAGATTTACCCAGGGCATTGTGAGACCACAGCTGATTCTTGCGTCACAAGAAAAGCTGAGACTAAGCTACTTAATTGGCTCAGGATAAGTAAGAACTTAATAAAAATGGATGAGCACAAATGTCTGACAGAGAAGGAATACATTACTGAATTTAAAGTATATCAAGGGTATCACTTGTTTTGCCACAGCACAAGTTTGGCTGTAATGGTGTGGTAGATGTCATATTTCAGCATGATCGGTAAACAATTCAAAACAAGAGCAATCAGTTCCTTTATCTACCACAGTTCAGTCATTTCATATTCTAGGACCACATACAGTACTTTTAGCAGAAGTTGTCTCCTGTAAAATAAACACCCAGGTCTATTTTAATAGGCAACAATTTATGAACGACCTGAATTGATTATCTCTGGTGAAACTTGAAAAAAGCCCAAGTGGCTTAATTTTTCTACCATCTTCCAAGAAGAACTGTATCATTAAAATCTCCAAAATGAAGTCTAGTCAAATCTGTTCAACCATTTATTCTAGGAATATTTTCTTTCAAATTGCTATAAGAGACAAATTGTTTTCATTATGTGTAAACTAAGAATTCTCAGAACTGACTCAGCCTCGTTGGTTTATATTTACTGAAATTTAAATTCATAAGGATTACAAAAATGAGTGTGTTGTGTGTTAATCTGTAACAGTTGCATTGATACAGTGCTCCACAAAATAAGACTGGGGGATAAATTCTGAAAATGGTATATATTTAGTGGTCAAATGCTAACTCAAATAATTTTTATTTTTTTTTTAATTGGAAGTATATTTTCTTTGGGAAAAAAATACCGTGCTTTAGAAAAATCATATATATATATTTTTCCCCCCCTATCTGTTCAGGTATATTGTTTATTCCTTTTACCCATGATTATAGATATATACAAGTCTTAAAAGACCGAGCTGAAACACATGTGAATTTGTAGGAGCATTTGTTGTAATACGTATAACTGTGGAACTTGGGGCAGATGATCAAAGTGTTTCATCCTTTACCTAAGAGATAAAACAACCTTTGCTAGCAGAAAAAGTGATCAGATTTGTAGTAACTTAGTTTCTTAGACAAAAAGGCTGTTCTAGCGCAAGAGAAATCAGAGAAAAGGAATCAAGAGAAATCAAGAGAGATGCAAGAGAAATCTTTACCTCATCTTAGTCTTGCCAACCCAGTGAGGATGTTAAACACCTGTTTTATTTGGTTAGAAAAATAATCATGTGTTACCAGTAAAACACACTATTGAATCCACAGTGAAACATGCAGTATTTCCTGTACCAAATTAAAGTCAGTCACTCTCATAGAAGTGTTTAGAAGTACAGGCAGTTTAATTTTAGGCAATACCTTCTGTGACTGTTTAATTCCTATGTTTCCCCCATCCAGTGCAACTCCAGCTGCCTTCTCATTCTATCCAATAATTGAAAGACACTCCTTCCATGCTTTAGTTAGACAATTAGAATTTTACTGTTTCATTGATTAAACTATGAGGCTATTCACAGAACAGCATAAACCACTGCAGCTAGTCATAATTTCTACTCTAAGATACTGTTTGCCTCCCAGAACAATCCTCTGCTTTCAAGTACAAGTAAGATTTTGCTCTACTTGGAGAATACTTGTTATTCAACCTGCTTTTGTTCCTGAAGAGTATTACAGCACACAGTGTAGTTTTAGCAGAAGATCTGATCTCACTCTGCAGAACTATTGAAATCTCCTTCTGTGTGCACCTTGCATTGCTAGTGTCTGTAAGAGAACAAACATTTGTGGCCCCAGCATCACTAAAAAAAAAAAAAAAAAAAGACTAGTTTCTCTGATTTTCATGCAGAATGAAAAGCGAAACTGGCACATGAAAAGAATTTCACCACTGAAAAGAATATACATAGCAGAAAGTCTGTACATGTTACCTGTGTTCCTAACCAGAAGCAATAAAAATCTTTCTACTGATTTATGAGACATATCAATGTAATCTTGAACAATATTGTGGAGATAACTGTTTAAAAATCACAGAACTATAAAATCATATAGGTTGGTAAATACATTTAAGATCATCGAGCTCTATTTCAGTTGCACCAGGGTTGATGATTTATCTCTACCATTGACCTACTCAGTCTGCCCATCTTCACTTCCAGACTGCCACTGCCAGCTCTTTCTTGAAAGTTAGAAAGTTCTACACCTTTTCAGGAGTGTGACTGGGAAGTGCCTCTTAGAAAATTAAATATGGAGACATTCTTTGGGAGTATGATTGTCTAATTGTCTATCTTTCCACTCATGTCAAACAAAAGAAGATACATTTGAGTTAAGTACAATTTTTCATTGTTGATTAATGCAACAATATCAGGCTGGAGGAGGAGAAGGACATGTGGAATGGGACGTGATGATATGGGACCACACACATACACACTTTAAAATAAGGTGTACTTTAGGCCCGTACTTGATATGTTCAGTGTAAGTGTCTAACAGCTGATGTCAGAAACATAATTTCAGGTTTGAAGGAATATTAGGAGAGAGAAAGAGGTGCAAAAATCGTGGTATTTTGAATACAGGAACAGGAATTCTCAATCTAGTGAAGGCAAAAGGGATGAAAGGCATAAAGCCATCATGATTTTCATGCATGTGTCTCATGTACTCATAGATAAGACCATCATTTTCAGTGAAGATTTTTTCCTTCAAGAGATGCAAAAGCAGAGGCCACCTGATAATTTTTCTGTTTATATCCAATTATTACCCATCAAAAATATTTCTGCTTTATCATGTTGCTGATGGTAGTCCACCAAAGAATCTAAGCAGAGAAGCTCAATACGCTCAATTTGTACCATAAGTATACACCTAGAAAAACATGTAATTTTTACTTGTTATAAAGAAAAGCAACCAAAGAGCTAAGATGCTATTAAATCACTAAGACATATTACAAATTGTCACATCAGTAATGTATTTTTATGCTGCAAGGAACAGCACTGAGCAATAGTTACGCTGAACTATGATTTGTTCATTAAATGATGGATCTTGTTCTGTTAATTATATGAAACATTCTCTAGGCAGACATGTTATTCAGTTTGGTTAACAGTAAGAATTTTTATTAAAAAAAAATACAATTCAACTTGCAGAATGTATTTGACCAGGTTAAATTTATTCAGAAATAAAATATGCTTTCCTCTCTCATCTTCAGTGTGACCTATTTTATATTAAATTGAGAATATTTAGACTTCAGAAAAGATACAGAACAGAACCTTAAATCAGTACAATATGCAAAAAAAAAAAAAAATCACATTGAATATGTATTAGGGAAAATTATTTCTTCCCCAAATGAACACAGAATTTCTAACAGGGATTAGGAAGCGTTATGGGAGAAATATTGCAAATGCATTAATTGAACACAAATGTGCCCTTTACTTCTTGACACTTCATTTGGAAAACACCAAGTAGGTATTAATTAAGATAACAAGTGACCCATACTTTTAATCTTTTGCTTTAATGACTGATGAAAATTTATAAACTTTAATGCTACTTCTTCACTGATGCAGAGCTAAATATACAAGAAGAGAATAACACAAACTTTATTTAGCTACTAAAAATTTTCACTTTTGATTTCAACATGTATCTCAGAAACACAGGCAAAAATTCAAGTATTCTTTGATTTCCTTCCTCTGGGAAATCTCACTGGGAAGAAGACGACAATTTGTCAGTTTTACGGAAGAATTGTCAGCTCATGACAGGTTACTGGAAATAGAGAGCTCTGCATTATGTGTAGAGCTAGTATGCCTAAGAATATTTGCACCAAAATGAAGCCTCTGCATTTATGTGGTTGTTTTCCATTAGAAAGCTAGGTCCTACCTCCCTTCTAATTGCAAAATTATTGAAAGAAAAATGAACATTTGCTTATCATTTAAAAGGTTTGTGCCAGCTATTTCTATACAAAACCTTTATTCCCCTGTCCCCTTTCTCAAAGAACATAAATCAAGACTTACATTCATAAGAGCTATTCCTACGTTTACAAAATGTTTACTTCAAACAACAAGATATCAGATAATACCATGTACTTTTCCACTGTTTGTACTGTGGTATCACCTACATTTCTAAGAATAGAAGACCATGGTTATAGAGCTCTCTGGGCTTGAAGGAAGGTGAGCAAGCCATATTGGGAGCAGATCAGTATAAAATAAGCTTTATTTCCTTGTATGCTATAGTTTAGTATACAAGGAAAGTATACAAGTATATCAGTTTCCTCAGAATTATCACTGGCTCTCTAGATAGCTAGTTCTCAGCATAGCTCTCCACATCAAAACTCACTACTGTAAGTAAGTGCCCACTGACCCTGATGGTCAAAATACATCCTATTTTGCATTTACCATTCTACTCAGAGCAATGCAAATACATTTGGGTTCTACCTTAGTGCTAAAATATTTGAGTACTATAACAAGGTCCAGCAGGATCAGAAATTCTAAACTTCTGTTCTGTTTTTTGATATGTAGAATTTCTTTCAATTTGTGTTTATTTAGAGAAGGCATAGGAAGATGAGAAATTAAATATAAAATATTATAATATTTTTGTAAACCCCGGTTACCTAACTGTTGGTAGAAATGGTGACTTATCTTTAAGAGGCTCTTAGATGCTGCTGAGCATGGAATGGCTGAAGTAAGTGACTATTAGCATTTCCCATTGCCCTTTTAATGATGTCCCCTATCAGCATTAGCTCCAGGAAAACAGGCACATGCCATATTAAACCATCATGGGCTACATTTATAAGTAATTTGAAAAATGGCTGGTCTCTGTAGACCTTTGCCTGAATTTTTCTGAGATTTACATATTGGTAATAATTATATTAAGCGCAGAAATTTTGTTTGCAATTAGTTCTTTTAAGTGCATCAGAGCTTTAGAAGACATATATTCATTTGACAGTCTTCTAATTGCTTTTTATGTTGTCATCTTTAAAGCAAAGGAGCTTTATGATCCTAAACCTTTAAAACATTTTAATTTTTCTGAGAACTTGATATTAAAGGGCTAAGAACTGTGGTCGGATTAAACCACTGTAACTAATTTCAAGACACATGAAGACTTCGCAATGCATCAGTTCTGTCACTCAGGCATTTTCCTCTTTATAACGCTACAAAAAAAAATGACAAACCACATCTTGTCCTATGAGAATAAAGACTTCCTTAATACTTACTGTTTTTCATGCATACAGTCTAGAGCAGGCTAGCCAGATAACCATGGGAAACTTGTTACACGCTATCTAAACACAGATTGTTTGCTTGATATCCATACTAAAAGACTGTGAGACACAGAAATGTTAAAAGAAAAAAATTTTAAATATTTATATGTAAATATTACTATTTTTTTATGCTTTAAATACTTTTTGCCAATTATGGCAAAA